>JAYJLU010753245.1:0-11537 GCA_036873645.1 Minona dolichovesicula | reverse complement strand
GTCATCGACATATACATTACCGGGAACATTGTTTTTATCTGGAGAGACGACAAAAAGTTCAGTTTTTTCAGGATTGACACGAAGACGATTTGCATTAAATCAGTCAAAAAGGTGTAGCCGGTTGGCCGACACATCGACCAACTTGCCTGTACCACCTCAACAAAATCCTTGTATGCAGCTGGGACAATTTACATGAATTAATATTATGCAATGCATCGGTTAAGTGTGTCGATACGACTTTTTAATTGAATAAAAATTGCACAAAAGCTGTATTACTGATAAAAAGCAATATAAATACCCTTTTCCTGTCCAAAATTGTCATCTTGCGTAAATATCAATTCTTCCGCTTTAAACAGAAGATCTACAGCTTGCTGTAACTCCGCACTCGTCGCTTGCAAAGACGTTTTAGCCAAAAACTGCAATATAGAAAGCATAATGAAACATTTAATTAAGGAATTATTTAAATATGTATTTAAATATTTTTCTGTGAAATAAAATTGGCTATTACATGCTATGACTCAAATAATAATAACACCAATTGATTCAGTGGAAGCTCTCATTATATAACGACTCTCTTCATTCCTCTCAAATTCTACATTTACGAAAAGAGTGTGATTGGATTAAGAATTACTTGCTATTTGTGGCTAATTACTTGCTAGATTTAAATGTCGAAAAGAAATCAAACCCGAGAATTAACCAGATACGATGCTACTCACATTATTTAAAAAGTTCAAATCTCAAATTTCGTCCCCACTCGTGTTTTCCCACATGAACTAATCAACTGCGATTAACTCTGGGCCGACGCATCGACCAACTTGCTTGTACCACCTCAACAAATCTTTGTATGTATCTGGGACAATTTGCCATGATTCCAACATACCCAACATCAACTTGCCTGATGGACAAAGCTCGAGGTTCGTTGTCTTTGTCGCCGGCTGTGTAAATTGGATATTGTGTGCATTTAACATCATCTTATGTAAATACATTTTTATTCTATTTTATTCTATTTATCTCCTGAAATTATTTT
Organism: Minona dolichovesicula; assembly: GCA_036873645.1. NCBI lineage: Eukaryota > Metazoa > Platyhelminthes > Proseriata > Monocelididae > Minona > Minona dolichovesicula. The sequence goes on along the minus strand of JAYJLU010753245.1, from coordinate 10,510 downwards.
AAATGCTTGCGGATAATGCTACATGTAATAGTGGCGAAACGTCGCATCCTTTTTATCTTATCATCAAACTTCTAACTCCAGAACAAAAAAAGAATCTAAGAAAATTAGAATCTATCTTGAAGAAAATCGTAAAATAGCCAAACGTTGTCAAATTCAATGATGAATGTATTCCACACTGTCTGCTTCCTAAATATACGAGTCCTAAGTCATTGTTATTGTTTTCTAGAACATTTTATTTCCCAAATATTATTGTGACTTTTACTACCCGATTATCTGTGGAATTTATTTACTATTTTATAACTGTTTTTACCTCAATTCTTCTCTCCAATTTTGGCAGGGATTTAATTCTCCTGTGGGTGATACTCATTACGCAACGACCAACACTTCGTTCAATTTTCTTGGCACAATCCTCAGTGAACAGTTTATAGCCAACAAAATGCTGTTTAAGAAGATCTTTGAATGTTCCGAAATTTAAAAATCGACTCAGCTCTTCACCACGTCTTAGTTTGATGATTTCTTTCAGTAGTTCAGGAGCAGATTCCTCACTTAGAAATCCTGAAAGGACACGTGAAGGGCTATTGCAATAAAAGAATTACGTATATGTTGTATTAGCAAGCAGATATTAAAAGTCTACAACTGGGGAGGGAAATGCGATTTGTATTAAGCCTCTTAATTTAATCTTGCAAGAGAAAAGTCCTTCTTTGTTCAAATTTAAAAGGCGTATTTAATTTATTTTGTTTAAATTGGGAAATTCCAAGCCATTTTTGTTGCGTTCTTTCTTTGTTCTTAATACTTTTGCCTATTTTAAAGCTATAATCTTCATTACAGGAGAAAAATAGCTTCCTGCAAACATTTACTAGATAATGAGGAATATTGGTATTTTTGGCCAGTTTTTATGAAATGGTCGACAATCTTACTTTAACTGTGATAGGTTACTATAGGTTAATTTTAGAGAAATTTTGCATACGTTAATAATAAGAAATATTGGAATATTTGGTTCGCCTTCCTGATCACTAAAATCACGCTTTTTGGGTAAACATTTCAATATGTTTTATCAAATTGTATGCTTTTCTATCAAATGTTTTTTATTTTTTCTAATCTTTTTCCAGATAATTACTTGAAAATCTGTAGTGTGTCTGTGCTATATTTTTTAAAAAGTTTGGTTATCCACTGGCTTTCAATGTTCTAAGCCCTTCCTTTACACTTTTATCTGATGACTTTGTCATCTCTTTGATATGGCGCACTAGAAAAAGCGAAGCTAGCGCACTAGCGAAACTTACTAAATATATTAAAATAAATATCGCCTTCCTGAGCAGATCAGGAAGGCGAACCAAAAGAGAACTCTCTAGAGAGAACCTCTCTAAATAAAGATTATAAATTTTGCTTGCAAGGAGTCGCCACTTAAAAAGACATCAACGAATGTTCTTTAAGATCGGGGCAATTAAGTCTCTCTATGCAAATTTCCAAAATCATTTCGAAAATTCGGCCTTATAGCCCCAAATAGTGAATTTTATTAACTCGATTGCCAAGAGACTTACTGTAAGTATGGTCTTCTATCCTCCTTCTGCACTCATCATAAATACCCCTCCATTCAGAAAACATATTCATTTTGGGGCTGTCATAAAATTCACCCTTTTCCAAACATAGCTGAACTTCGGTCATGTATTCATGATAAATCTAAATAATATACGATAACACATTTAAATTTCATATTTTCTATCAATTGAGAAGAGTAGTCATTAGTTCTACTGTAAACCAATGGATAGAGCAACACTGGAATTAAGCATAGTTGGTACCATATGTTGAGTAATAACACTAAACAGTTATATAGAGTTCCGACTGTTGTTAGTAGATAAGTTTATATCGATTTTCAGATATCAAGTGACCGTTATAAATTGGCAGGTTCAAATTATCATAAAAACGATAAATTTAATTATTAAATTCGGCCATTGCGGTAACGCAGATAACGCAGGGAGTACCAACACTGCAAATGTAAAAGTAAAAGACGAAGAATGCCTCAAGTTAACTGGACGCAACACAAAACCAACTAAAATGTATTGTAAGAAAATGGAACAACAACACCGCTCTCCTCTACCATTATCAAACAACAATTGTCATACCTCCAGAACAAAAGATACCATTAAGCACAGAATAATGACAGGGAAAACAGAAGAAACTAGAAAGATAGGAAGACTAATAACGAATTGGATCGACTGCAATCTCAAAAATACTGGAAAGAACCTGGATAACCTTCTTCGAAATATGCCAGAGGATCGGGTTAATTGGAGGGAATTCATCATGGGAGTTGCAAAAAGTCGGTCTGACTTGACGGTACTCAGGTAACCGGGTAATAAAATTGTTTGAACAAAATTATATAATTATTATTAGGAAATATACAGGCTGTTTTAATATTAACAAACGAATGTTTTTCAATATATGTAAGTTATTTCTAATATTTTATATCATTAAAAAGCACCGTTTTTACCCTTTAATTTGGTAGAATAATTATTGAAATCTGCCATTGTGTTACGTCGCAGTGATAATTTGAACTTTTCCTATTTATAATGGTGGAGATATGAATTTTCATTGATATCGGAGATTCTATTACCTTTCCAGATTGCCAAACGCAATAATTTACCTTATATTCTCCTAAGAATTATTTCATACTGGCAAAATAACGCATTTTGATTGGCTTAAAAGTTTACCAAATCAATTAACGATGGTTGGATTCAGTAGGCACACAGAGAATATTACAAAATTATATTGCCATTAATTATAAACCAATCTAAAATGTAGGAAAAACAAAGGAACTCCAACATCAATGGGATTTTCTGTCACTTGGTATCTCAAAACCGATATACAAGATCTACTAGCAAGAGTCGGACTCTGTACTGTGGTTGATACTACTTCACCAGAAACTTATTTAACGGGAAAGGACAATAGAAAAGATTTATTTCTGTCTTCTGTAAACCTCAAATAAAATGTTAAGAAATTATCAAGGCGCTTAAAAATACGTGATTGATTCAAAAGTCCTGACACAAATTCTTTTATTTGATAAAGTAAGTAAATAAACAAAACAATATATATAATATATTATCCAGCTAGCTACATTTACACACTTTTGCCATCTCACTGGCAGTTTCTGAATCCCTTCTTCTGAAGTCTTTGTAATCCACTGGTGGATGCTGGATGCCAGAGCAGATAAGTTGGCATAGTGACATCCTCGCAAGTGATTCTTTATGGGTCCGAATAGCCAGTAGTCGCTCGGTGCCAAGTCTGGACTATAGGCAGGATGTGGCAGTATGGTGAAGCCCAGCTCTTGTATGGCATCTATGATTGCCTGGCTCGTGTGTGGCCTCGCATTGTCGTGCTGTAACAAAATTCCACGGGATAACTTGCGACGACGCTTTTTCCTAAGTGTTTCTCTTAGTTTCTGGAGACAATTGATATAGTAGACACTATTGATTGTTTGTCCTTCGGGGAGCCAATCGATACGGAGGATATCATGATCATCCCAGAATACTGTCGCCATCCTTTTTCCTGCAGAAGGTCCCGAGATTGCTTTGAGAGGCGGAGGTTCATCCCGAGTTTTCCACTGACTGCTTTGAGCCTTGGTTTCAGGTTCATGATAGTGAAACCATGACTCATCGCAGGTCACAACACAAGAAAGAAAGTTAGACTCATTTTGATGTCTCATTAGCAATGTCTGACAGATTTCAACATTCCATCATGAAACTTTCACTCAACTGTTCGATTGAATAAGTGCACAAAATAGTCTATTAGTATTTCAGTGATTACAGTTCAATGAAACATCAATTTATGGCCACAGCAGTGTAGACTGCAGAGCATTGCTACTGAGTGAGTAGATATCACCAGCTTGTTCATAAATAATGCTTCATCATTGATTATTTCACATTTGTGTCAGGACTTTTGAATCAACCCTCGTACTGCTAACTTTAATTACCTTCATGTAATATCCAAATTTCTTATCTCTCTCTAACGGTGGCCCAGACGGTATACCATCAACATTTTTCTTGGCTCTTTCTAACATCTCTTCCACCTTCTTCTTCAAATCGGGAATTTTCATCTAAAATAGAAGAATCCAGAAATTGGGGGAAAATCGTCCGGATTCCACTGTTCTAGTGTTAAGTCAGAGATCATCATAAAGTATGTTATCATCATAGAGATATACTAGGTAACTATAGAGTGGTGATCTAATTCATATTGAGAGGACAATCAGAAACATTGGCGTCTGCAGGCAAGCGAACCCAATCGAGCAGTTCATTCGTGATTAGAAGTCAGCCATTAATTCTCAGCGAATCACAGTTCAGTGTTGGACGATTTGCCTGCAGATTTAGAGCTTCAAATGTTTCCTTAAATGAAATCAGACTGCCACTCTATATGTGAGTCGGATCAATTTTAGAATCAATATTTTAATTATATGAAAAACGGAATGTTTATCTCCATGAAAGGATGATCTTAATTAAAACAATTTGTATTAACTTTTTAATAATGCATTTAACTACAAATAAGTATTTACCTTTATTAAATCCACAAGATGAATGGTTAGCTTGTTGGAAAGGTTTTTCGATCCAATGAGAGATTTATCAGCATCTCTGAGATACATAGATAAGAAAAAATGGAGAGAATATAAATCATCAAGCTAGAATATGTGTATCATGATTAAGGCTATTAACCCAATATATATTCAAAATCTAACCCTCCATCGATATGAATAGTTTAATTTAGAGAATTTAATATTGAAACCTGTATTTTCCTCTTCTTTCTATGTGTTAATAATTTTCATGAATATTCTCTCAGCTATTCATGCCTCTATCCAAATCAACTTCTGATTTTATCATGATTGCAAAGTGGAAGTTTTATCAACTTTACTGGGGTCGTTTTCGTTTGAAATCTGATCCGTGCGTCAACATTTATCCTTATGCATTGATTGCCAAGTTTTTGAATGCATGGTCTCCTGGATTGCTGACTTAGTTTCAGAGGGTTTCGAGACCTGTTTATCACAAAAGTTGTTCGAACAATGCGTCTTTTTAGTTAAGAAGCTAAATTTTAAATTGTAATCTAATTGGATAGACAGAGGTATTGAGAACGGTTTTATGCAATGAAGGCAAGGCTGATGACAGAGTTTGGGCTGTTTATGATTTTAACCCCCGTCATTAATAAAAATAACCCACTTGAATACAGGATTAATAAAAATAACCCACTTGAATACAGGATTTTAAAATAATCCACTTGAATACAGGATTAATAAAAAATAACCCACTTGAATACAGGATTAATTAAAATAACCCACTTCAATACAGGATTAATAAAAATAACCCACTTGAATACAGGATTAATTAAAATAACCCACTTGAATACAGGATTAATAAAAATAACCCACTTGAATACAGGATTAATTAAAATAACCCACTTCAATACAGGATTAATAAAAATAACCCACTTCAATACAGGATTAATAAAAATAACCCACTTGAATACAGGATCTTTTTGGAAAAACTTCCTCTCTCTCTCAAGAGCTTCCTTCAGTGTCATTCCATCTTGAATGTCTCTACTAGATCTGCATAACAGCATGGTGTATCCTTTGGTCAATGGTTTGATTTTGTTGTGAAGAAGTTCTAGCTTATGTTCTTTATCATCATCTTGAATCAAATCAGGTTTGGTAATGACACCTAAAAAAAATCAATTTTATTTTGATAATTATATAAAGTTAATGTCATAATTCTTGCTACGATGATGCTAAAAACAATAATATAAATAGGTAATCTTACCCAAAGTTCTTTTGCCTTCAGGATCCACTTCCAGGGCTAAATTGATGGATTCATTCACAGCAATATCGAGCTCTCCGCTGATGACACAAAGAATGACGGCATTGCTCTTCTCGATGTAAGATTTCACCAAATTACGAATGTCTCCTGGAATCGTAGCAGCCTGGCCCTGCAGAGCCAATCTTACAATGCCGGGAAGATCTATCAATGTTAGATCGGGGGCTGTTGGGCTTTGTATTCTGAGAGTTATTGGCTTAGAAGAGATTGTGCGTCCTTGACCGGCCATTTCATCTTGAGCTAAAATTAGATTTTATCTTAAATTAATAAAATGATTCTAAGCATAATAAGAATAAATTGTCAACAACAATAGTAGTTCTTACCAGTCAAAATGTGTTGAGCGATTGAGTTTGGGTCGCTAATATCTTTCTTTACGGTTTCATTATTCCGATCTTTGTAAGATAATTTAGCTTTCCAGGCACCCTTCTTCTCGCGAATCATTTGCATTTCCAGAGGGCAACGAGTGACCATGCCTTGAAGAAAAGAATTCAAATAACAAAATCTATATTAATAATATGTGAATACTTAAATGAAGATATTTAGTTATAAGGAGGAAGGTATAGAATTGCGTTTCAAATCACAAAACAGCCATAAAAGTCAACTACGTAGCTGTGTATCTGGCTTCTTTGTCACAACAAAACATTAACATCTATTTCTGTGAAAACTGCCATAGAAATCAAAGAAATCAGGCAGAGCGCTGAAATATATATGTTTGACCAAAGCAGAAAATACGAATTTCAATCTCTACCTATGGGTTTGCTATCCCTATTACTGGGAATTATATCTATTACTGGGAAATAATAATAATAATAAACTTTATTTAAATACAGCGGTTCCAAGGACAGAAAACTGTTGAAATAGCAAGTGACACCAGAGAATAAATATGAGATACACACAAGAGATACCAAAAGGAGTGTCTTATATAAACAGCTGTGAGTGTTATACAAAAGGTAATACAGAAAGATGATGAAACACGTAAAGGAAAAATATAATTGATAAGGCCACATTAAAGGAGACAAATAAAATAAAACTAAATAAGATTGTTTAAAAGTAAGGAAGTATAAGCAACGAAAGCTTTCTGCTCGCATCTCGTGGCAGAATGTAGCACAATAGGGAATCGTTGTTGGCGCGAATTTTCTAAGAATATGGTCTTCATCTCGGGTCACCTTACTTGAGAAAGAGTTATTATATTTATAACCGTGGCATAACAAAACTCAGCCATTTAGTTTAATCCCTTTAGAGAAATTAAGTCATTAAAATTATCACGTATTCTCAGATTGAAAATAGCACGAATTTACCAAAAACCATCAATTTTAATGTACAACTACAAAGAATTGAATGAATAAAATGTTAAGGAATTCCTGAAAGCAAAAGAGATTGTACCTGAACCTCTCGGTAACTGAATACCGGAGATAGCCTCTAGAATGGAACTCTTTCCCGATGACTGATCACCGAGAACCACAACAGTTGGCAGATCAACATCTTCATCTAAACCAAGAGCTCTCATCTCATCGACAAGATCAATGAATGGACGAATGTTTTTGTCATAATCTTCCGTAATAACTGCCTGTAATATGAATATAACATTGCTATCAACAAATTATTTTGTATATGAATGTTATGAATATGAATGCATAAAATTGGATATTTGTTTACTATTGTTTTTTCATTCTATTTCAGCATATTTACATGTCAGCGGAGCATCCACTTAATACTTCTCACCTAGAATTTAAATTCTGTTTCGTCAGCGTCACCTTACTAAATATAGAACAGCAGATTGTGTGGCGGAAAGTTTTAAATTCAATTTCGTCAGCGTGCCGTGTCTATTTTTAGATTCAACTATCGACTCTGACTTTTTAAAATCAATTTCGTCAAGAGCGCGACTTGTAAAGAGCTTGTAAAGGGCTTGTAAAGAGCGCGGCTGACTAGTGAAATTCGTCACAATATAAGACACTATATTATAACCCTTTATAACTCCAATTTCCTTTTTTGGCTCTGATAGATACGAAATATACCAAACTATGCTTATCTGCAGTTTAACGTTTTATCTCCAGCTATCACCTTAGGGTCACTTTCTTGCTAAAACGACTTTACGACTTAAACGACTCCTTTAAAACGATGTGGTGTACTGATATAAAATTTGTGCTTTTATAGAATAATCCCCATGGCAACAAATTGGAATTCATTTTGGTATGTCAAGTCATTTCTTATCCCAAAGACATTCCTTTAATCCACCCAATTAAAGTGATAAGAGATTTTAAATGTTTTATAAACGGCCGAAATTGAAATCGTGTTGGACGAAATTCAATTTCACTAGTCAGTCGCGCTCTTTACAAGTCTAAAGCTAGGTGTCGCTGACGAAATTGATTTTAAAAAGTCAGAGTCGATAGTTGAATCTAAAAATAGACACGGCACGCTGACGAAATTGAATTTAAAACTTTCCGCCACACAATCTGCTGTTCTATATTTAGTAAGGTGACGCTGACGAAACAGAATTTAAATTCTAGGTGAGAGGTATTAAGTGGATGCCCCGCTGACAAAATTGATTGTAGGTAAATAATATGCTGAAATAGAATGAAAAAACAATATTATTAAATAATAAAATTTGAGATACAATAACAAGAGGATAACATTTTATATCTTTCATAAAATACTCCATAAGAGTGATTTTTAAGAGCTTGAAGAATTGCGTCTCCGATGATTGGACTAAAAGTAGTTGAAATGGCCGTATATTAGTCTAGACGGTATTCTTAGCATATAGCTACCTACCTAAATCATGAAGTCACCACCAAATTGTATATTATAAAGAGAGACAGAGAGACAGAGAGAGAGAGACAGAGACAGAGAGACAGAGAGAGACAGAGAGACAGAGAGACAGAGAGACAGAGAGACAGAGAGACAGAGAGACAGAGAGACAGAGAGAGAGACAGAGAGAGAGACAGAGACAGAGAGAGAGACAGAGACAGAGACAAGGAGAGACAGAGACAGAGACAGAGACAGAGACAGAGACAGAGACAGAGACAGAGACAGAGAGGCAGAGACAGAGAAAGAGAGAGAAAAAGACAGAGAGAAAGATAGAGAGAGAAAGAGACAGAGACAGAGACAAAGAGAGAGAGAGACACAGAGAGAGAGACAGAGAGAGAGACAGAGAGAGAGAAACAGAGAGAGAGACAGACAGAGAGACAGAAATCGGATAGCACTTTGTGAAAAACTCTGTCACTCTCACGATTTCAGTGCAGTTAGCAGCGAGCTATGTGATGCCATTCATTTATGTGAGACTGATAGAGAATGTTCATTCTACAGAAATATACGCAGCATGATCACATGACACAAATACCTATCAAATACCTACGTATGTTGTATAGAGAAAGATTGTTGACTAAAAGGTATAATAAAATAATAACATTAAATATTCTCTATAATAACATTAAATATTCTATATTAACACTGGTGTATAGAATTTCTTACCATTATTTAGTTCACAGGAGTTTGGAATATTCTGCTAATAATATCTCCAGTTGACTGTTAATATATATACCTATATATACCTACCTACTGACGATCATTATATGACTATTTGGAATTTCCAAATTGAAAATTCCAGAATTATGTTTCTTTTCGGAGTGGTGTAGAGAAGACATCAATAGAGCTCAACAGCTCTGTCAAACTGTGATCTTTTGGAAAGACCAAAGGTCTACACCACTCGTTGCTGCATCAGCTGAGCTATTAGAATACCTAGTTGTCTGTCTGTCTGTCTGTTACTGGCTCAATATCGCGGCTATTAGACAGTCAAATTCAGGATTGCAGTATGTATGATGAATAGAGAGAATTCTCATGCATGAGGATGTAATTGGTAATCATTTGGTATGCTTTATAATAATGATTAATAAGAAATATATTAGCAATACCTATTGATCAGTAGACACAAACACAAATTAATAAAATAATTTATTCTAACCCTATCCATACCAGGCTATCTAAAGGTGCGTTTTAACTATGCGATTTTTGTCGAAAGCAATTTTTAAATACATACCTATAACACAGGGTGATCGGAAAACTACACAAGTGCACTCCTGATTTCTATATTTCCAGATATCTATGGATATGTTCAGATATCTGGGTTTCTGTTATAAGCATTTGTAAATATTTGTATGATGTTATTATAGTCTTTTAAATTATAGAAATCAAATTTCCAGATATCTATGGATATGTTCAGATATCTGGGTTTCTGTTATAAGCATATTTGTAAATATTTGTATGATGTTATTATAGTCTTTTAAATTATAGAAATCAGAAGTTCATTTGCGTAGTTTTTCGATCACCCTGTATTAAACGACTTTTATCCCAACTTTGACGAAACAAAATCGTTTTTTAGTGTTTTAGTTTCATTTTCTTCTTCAATTCTTGACGACTTTTCCAAGATATGGATGGTGAATTAGCTTCAATCAAAATTTACTTTCGACAAAAATCGTCACAAAATCGCATAGTGTAAGTGCACCTTAACGCAGCCAGCTACTGGGGGCTGATTCGGCCTCTCTATTGAAATCTACTTTTAGCTCTGTACTATAGTGATGAAAATTAAGTAATACCTGGGGCCTGTTTCATAAAAATTATCAGACTGATATTTATCAGTCAGGAAAATATCAGTGAAATCAAATCAGTAA
>JAYJLU010751023.1:0-11540 GCA_036873645.1 Minona dolichovesicula | reverse complement strand
TTCCTTTCAAAACTATCACGACCTTCTCTAAATTGCTGACAAATAGCTCGATTTTGTGATACACACAAACAGTCGCCTTGCCATGCTGTACTTATAATACCATGAATTTCTGTTGCATTCATATTATTGCGTCGTAAACTTTCGATTAAAAAATATATTATCTTTTATACATTCCATTTTGAAATTTATCAGTCACAAACTAATCACAAGATAATTTAACATAATTATAATATGCACATCACTCAGAGAAACATAGAATATTATTCATACCATCATACCATCAAGTATCATTCATAAAGAAATAGTTATTAAATACAAACTATTAATATCATGAGCCGCTGGTTTTTTCCGGTATGACCTATACATTATACAGATCTGAGGAATAAAGCTCTTTAGTCTCATATTAGAGCGAGAGTGAAAAAGAATTAGTCTATTTATGATCTTATACTCGTAGGTGGAACAATGGTTTAAAAGATGATCATTTTTTAAAGCTGCCTTTAAAAGATTCAAACTTTTGCACGTCTTCTGTCCAGATCAGTGAAGCAATTGTTTATATATAAATAGGTCACAAATTGTGTATATAAGAGCACGTCCCTCAAATCATATGAATAAAACATCGAAAATTGAGAATAATCTCAAAAATATTTGAGCCGTCAATCCTGCTCATCGTTTGAACATCTGGAATGTCTGATTCATACCTCGCTCCGCCTCTTCGCTTAATTACGATCTATCGACCGCATCCATCTCAAAATAATCTCATGTAATTATAGTAATGTCTCAAATAAAATTAAATATTAATTTTCGAAAGAAAAATATCAATTTTAGTAAAGTCAAGTGTAGAAATGAAAATAAAATGATATGGAATGATGATGATATTTAGTGATGTAAATATGAAAGATATCGATATATCGATATCTTAATAATAATAAATTTATTATTATTATGAATTAGCCACAGAGGATGATTAAGATAGAAAGATAATAAAATTGGACTTAATAAGCAAAATTAAATTATTGTTTTAAAATCTATACACCAAGGAGGCACAAGAAAAGAGTATTCTCAACCTGTGAGATTATTCTCGTGAGTATTTACTCATTTTTATTTATAATCATTTAGAATGGTAGATTACTTGAAATCATTGTTTCATTGTTCAAGTTATCAGGATACTATGAAAAATGAATTTTTCTTAGCTCGCTTTTATTGTTTGATATCTAAAACATTTTCAACTTTGTTTAAAATCTTCTGTTATTTTGTATCTAGTAAAAATTAATTGTGTTTATTTCTACGCGCTTGTTTTATTATTTTTATAATTTATTTTCATAAAGATGATTTTAAAAGACCGTTACTTAGTTGTTGCTTCAATAACTAATGGTATATTACCCTTTTTAATTTATTTTTAAATAACTTATCCCATAAAGTTTAATAATTGATTAAATAATTCACACTACTTGTGAAATACTGTTTCTACATTATTTTTAGTTTTCCAATAAATTAATTTTAATAATAACTATATTTCTATCAAAAGTAGAAAATCGAAATTTTAGTAAATAAAATACCTTTCCCAAACACTTAAATTATAACTGCATAATAAACTATTTATAGTTTTAATTGAAGATGTGACAATAATTAGTATGCCAGAACTACAGTTGGTGCAATATTACTTGGGACAGTTGCATTTTTTATTGAAAATTTTATTCAATTTAGTAACATTTAATTTCACAAATACACACAAGCTTTAATATTTTTTTGATGAAATTTATGTTTCCTGAGTGTAATAAAGCTTATCTGAATACAATTAACATCTCATAGCTGCCGTTTGAGCACTCAAGATCTGTCAGCAAGGCAATACTGACCGCGAGGGTGATGACGCAATAGTTGTCAATTGATAATGTACCCTGCCTGCACTATTCTCTCTTAATTATAACTGTGGGGCACGGCATCAAATAAGATTACTGTAGTTATTGATTTTCTTTGAAAATAATCTGTATTAAGCGAAGTACATACCATTTCTCCTTCATTGTGCTGCTAGTTGCCTGTTATAATGCCTGGCAAAGATATTAGTGCGGAAAAGCAACCGGTTGTCAAAACTTTGCTTGATGAACGGTATTCAATATGAGCAATAGTAGTGTAGTGTATATGTACAAGATTGATTAATTAAACTCATGCCTGTTGGAAAGTAAAATTGTTATGTTTTATATGCAAAAATGCAAAATTATTTGTAAAATGCTCAAGTGTCCCAAGTAATTTTGTCTCAACTGTATATGTCAAAACTTCATTCAGCATAATATTCACATCTAATTTGTATATTATTGAACTCAAATATTTGATAATAAAACAAACTATATCCACACATATATTCTGTACTTAATTTGGCAATTATACACTTTCTTGCAATAAATTATTTTTATTGAAGAAAACATCAGAGATTTTAATAGTTAATGCAGTAGTAAAAACAGAAGATCTCTGGTGATTTTAATTTATTTTAATTTTTGATAAGTGATTTTAATTTCAAGAAAATACAATCACAATCACCAGAGATCTTCCGCTCTTACTGCGTAATTATTTTTATTGTTTTTCATGTTAGCAAAATTTTAACATATTCATAATTATGCATGCACAACAAATAATTAAACAGTTAAATATCTCACATTATGAACTAGTCTTGATTGATTTCTGCCATCCAATGGTAGGTATACACCATATAGATTAATAATTCAATCATGGTCAAATATTCAGTTGTAGTAAGCATTATATCTTATTCAACACAATTCGCTGTAGTTATATATGCAATAAGATCATCTGACAATTTAAGTTTTGTCAGTAAAAAGTTATTAATTCATATGGCAAAGTAATACAAATTTTAAAAGTATTCATACAATTCTAAACATTCTAAATTATAGTTGTTTTTAAATATTGAAACTGGAATCTAAAATTTAATCATTCATCATTAAATTAAATTAAATTAAATATTTGGTAAGCCATGAAATTATCATGGTTATTCTATTTTTCTTTGACCTATCCAGGCACTATAAGTACATATTCTAAATAGTTGCCCTAATAACACACTTTTTAATTGAATCCCTAATAGGCTATCTATAGGCAAAAGAAATATACCATTGTATGAATTAAATCTTAAGATTTTACCCTAAAATTATAACATTTATATATGTCCCATTTATTAGAATTCTTACAAATAAATGATTGAAAGTTAATTGGATATACCCATTAAGTTTAGCAAAAAACAATTTAAAATATTTAGTTTAGAGTTTTCATTCTCTTTAATAAAGAAAACAACATTGATCATATATAGTACTTTATTTGTCATATATTATTGGAATTCTATTGATATATTAATTAAATCTTTTTAAATTATCTGTGTCCTTATAGAAACCTAGACATTGGTCTAGACTTTAAATCTAATAAATACTTCAAAATTTAGAAGTGTCATTTATGTGATTGACCACACTTCCTGTTCAGTCAGGAAAATAAATCAAGACAAATTATTTTCAGTCAACTTTAATGGAGTTATGTATAAATCTTTAGAACTGATGTCATTGCTATATACCAATTTGGATTACAGGTCCCACAAAAAGTATTCCAACATCTAGATTTTTGCTGTTATCTTTATAATAAAGGCATGGTATGTGTAGCTAACCCAGCCTATTGATTCACACACATACCCAAGTATTAGAGAGAGACATGTCACTTGTGTAGTGAGCATATAAAATGCATCTGGATGAGTTAGAGAGAGATTGTAGGTGTACACACACTCACTCTCTACCAAACTTTCGACCCTGCCAACATCATTAGTAAGCATGTGTGGTGTACAGAGAGTATACAGAGAAACACACACAGGCTCACTCCTCTCCTTAATAATGTATCTGTGTGGACTCTGCAGATGGATTTAAAGATGCCAGGCTGTAAACCGAAACGAAAACCAGTAATTACTGCAGCCATGAGAAAAAGATGGCTGAACTTCTGCCGTAGCCATCAGCACTGGACAGTCAACCAATGGAAACAAGTGTTATTCATTGATGAATCCACTTTCAAACATGACTGTCTACCAAAGGTTATTAGAAGACTTGGAAGCTCTCCTCTTCATCCGTGCTACATTATTGAAACTGTGAAGCATTCCCCCTGGCTTAGGGTTGTTTCAACCACAATGGTCGAGGTGTGCTCAACATGCCCAATGTGTTCAACGGGCAAGTGATAAATTTATTAAGATTTTGGATGACAAATTGATTCAATTTATGCAAATGAGGCGCTGCACAAAATTCCAGCAGGGCAAGGCGCCTTGCAACTCATCAAAACAGTCTATGGAATGATTCAGGGCCAACAACATCGAAGTGCTACCCTGGCCTGGAAACAGCCCACACCTGAACCTGATAGAAAACCTATGGCAACAGGTGAAAATAAGATCAATTATAGGATGCCTTCAAATCACTCCCAGCTCTCAGATTGGAGGTTATCAGAGGTTCGCCTAATGTCATATAAATATGCTCAGCTACTAAGAATTACTTGTAAAATCTAAGTATTGCATTACTTTTTATGGTACCTGAATATTATATGTACCATATAATAGTATACATCAAAATAAGACCTAAATGTGTGCAGAAACATGACTTCTAGACATTATATGGTGCTACCAAACTATTTTGTAATTTTCAAATTATTGATCTTAGATGTGTCATTCATAATCCTTACTGATTGTCTTAATCAATATACTTTATATTTTATCAAATAAATAATGTATATTGTGTGTGTATATAATTTTATATATATACATATGTAATAATACAGGTAGGAAATTTCCCAAACGTGCTAATTGTCATATTGTGGCGGAAGCAAAGTTTGATGGTGAAGTACTGACAACTGACCCAGTGAGTCATACAGATTCTCCTAATATTGAGCAGGAGCTGGCCTGGGAATTAGATAAGAAGAGTCTCACTCAACACCGTCTGCAAAGAAGTTCCATTAAAGTTCAATTGTTTGCTGTTGATAGTCAATCCCCTGTTAAGGAGGCTATCGGATATATCATGTTGGATCTAAGATCTGCGTCAACAGATAAAGTACTTTTTATCATTATTATTGAGCATATCTTCACTTACAAACAATTTTCCTCTTGAAACAATTAATTCAACTACTCATTTATAAAATCTTTAGAGTTATAAGTGGTATCCTGTACTTCATTCAAAGTATTCCACCAAATCTCGACCTGAACTCTATGTTGGTCTATTCCTTGACAATGATGGTCAAGAAGTTGTACCAGAAGGCATGTCTGGTAAACAGGGTTTTCTTAATATTAATTTTTACTTTTATTTCATAAAAAGTCAGTCTACATATTTACTCTTATACATTAACCATCGCTTAAGCTGTTGTTATGGACTATCTCATTTAATTTAACATTCAGCACTGGCCAGCACCATTGATCCCTCACTGCTTCGTCCAGTATATAAGCAGGATAAAATTGGAGGTTATTATCAAATCGGACCTGATAAAGTTGGCCACGATATGTTCGTACTGTCTGCTACAGTGGTGAAAGCGAGTAGCCTGTCTCAATTGATATCCTCGGAGATGTCACTGCTCTCTACTAATGCCGAGTCTGGCTTCTGTTTTCACTACAACTTATTGGGGAATGTGATCACCACAGAGCCATTCAGTGATCTCGTGAGCGCTGATTTTATTCCCGAGAGGACCAGTATTAGAATAAGGTAACTTGCTTACACTGGGAAAATAATTATCTTCTTACTAATAAAAAGAAAATATATTTTTCATAGATGTTTAAGCCCCGGTTTAATTTTACATTTTTAGATCGACCGTTGACCTATTGCGAGTATACCTGGAGAAAGAGGCTCCAGTGGAGCTCCATTTATGCTGTGGAGAAAAGTCTCTTGGTAGCTGTCTCGTATCGTTATTTCCTCTGACGCGTCATATGGACCATGTGTTTAAGCAAGCCGCTGTTGTGGATGACATCTACGCTGTAATACATTCATTTTCTTTACTTCTCAAATTTGTGATTTTAATTAATCCAGAGTGTTAATGAGGATAGTCTTATAATATTCTTATAGCTGGAACCGCCAGCACGAAATCGTCCAAATCACGGCGAAGTGAATATGATGGATGAAGCTCAAGTGGCTGTCAGTCTCTCTTTACAGAGAGAATCAGTGGCCATGAATTCTAGGTCTGCCAGGCCATTCAGCATGCCAGACTTTACTCGTGGTGATGCACGAAATGGAGGAAATGAGAACGAGATGAGTCTACCCGGTCTGGTCCCCGCCTCCTCTCCGACACAGAATAGCGCACAATGGGCGGAGCGTGGCTATTCTCCTCCAGTAAGAGATGGCGATATGCCTGAATTCGTGGATGCTCAAGGAAGAACTCACTGTGAAAATTGTAAGTTATGGGAGAATTCTAATTCTAGATCGAAAGATACTCTGATCCAGCATAGAAATAGATAGATGGAGCTGTATTTGACATCACAAATACTCTGAGCCAGCATAGAGAGTTGATAGATATAGAGCTGTATTTGACATCACTGAGGTATTCTCTGTAATATCCAGAGCCAGAAATGTATTAATTCCCATAAATTTCAGTAAATGAATTCTCAATGACTCAGTCAGTACATCTATCAGACTTCTTTCTTGCAATCCTTCCACATCATATTTAGTAGATAATGATTTCTCTGTTGTCATTCCTCTCACAGATCGTGTCGAATGCTCCACTCCCTTGTCAATGAATTATCATGAAGATTATTATGGTCATGATATGAGAAAGTTTTGCTTCACCGTTGAACTGCGATCGGTGAAAAGTTTATCAATCGCTGACTCTACTAAGCTCATTTTTGCTCGGTGAGTTTCCCATATAATATTAGTGTTGGGGTAATCAGGGAGGGAGAAGGTTGTTTGAAATCTACTCACCAATTGAATTTCAGCTACTTTTACCCGATGTTTGGCAGCACCGCTCCCATACTAACCCATCCTCCAGTGTCAATTCGACGCAATCAAGAGATCCATCTGCCTCAGGGTTATTGCGCATTCGAGTTCGGTGCTACTTTAAAAGAAGTACAGAATATACATACCTGATATCATCAATAATCGTCACTTTATATTTTAACTAATTCGTCTTGATTCAATTTGGGAATTCATTGTTTTCTTTTTCAGCTTCGACTGCGATTGGCTAATAATCCACTTGTAATCGATATTATGTCTCGCGATCGAACGAAAGATAGCGACAGTGTTATTGGTCGTGTATGGATCGATTTGAGCTCCCTACTGGCCAATAAAAGATTCCCCAAAAAGCAAGTTGGAAGTAAGTCTCAAAGTGAAGAATACTAAAGTCGCCTGCTGTAATACTCTGAGTCAGCATAGATACAGATACATACATATATGTAGAGCTGTATTTTTGACATCACGAAATAATTCTCTGTACTAAATAACAGGTCATGAAATATATACTACTTATCAGTAGTAGATGTCTATAATATCGTCACTTTTGTTACGTTCATTGTTTTTCTATATCAATTTTTTTTTAAATATACTTCCTTCTGATTGGCGCTTAATATGAATTTGTTTTAAACCACGTGCAATCTATTATTTTTATCAATAACTTACATTTGAAAGACGAAAATCAATGGAATATTCATTGTTCTAATTAAATCAGTTAGATTTGACGTTTGAGTTTATTCAAATAAATTCCTATTAAGCGCCAATCAGAAGGAAGCATAATTTTTTATAACTAATATTTTAGAGCCTTGCGCATTGAATGTGCAGTCTGTCGTAAATATTCTGCAAGTCACTGCAGTGCCAGAGGTGAGAAGATCGCATGAAGATATCACTCAACAGCATGACGAAAGAGTCGGCGATAAGGTTGGCGAACTGAAGTATGCATTGAGTATTGAAGACCAGGGACCCATGCCCTTACCGAATGCCAATCTGGTGATTAAAGGAGCCGTCACTGTTAGTAAATCATTCGAATCGAATTATATATTTGAGATAAATACGAATGAAATTGCTCTTATCATTAATATAGTCACTCACTGAAGAAGAATATATTAAACGAAACTAGTTCACAATAGATAAAAAATAAAAACGCAAGTTCTTTATCTACAAATTATCCAAAAGGAAAAACCACAGAGTAATATCTAAGTAACAAAAAATCCTATCTCCACCATTATAAATTGGTGAAGTTCAAATTATCATAGCGACGAAACTCAATGGCTGATTTGAATAATTCTTTTACTGAATTAAAGTATAAACGGAGCGCTTTTTATGATATAAATTTCACAATAATTAATTAATGTGGAAAAATATCTATCTGGATAGAACAATAGCTTGTATTTTTCATATCATTTTGTTCAATCTATCTCACTAAGTAAGATAAATATTTTTTTTGCTAGACTTTATTATTATGAACTTTATATTTTTTAAAAGCGCTCCTTTTATACTTTAATTTGGTAAAAGAATTATTCAAATCCGCCATTGAGTTTCGTCGCTATGATAATTTGAACTTTGTCAATTTATAATGGTGAAGATAGGATTTTCTGCCATTTGGTATTTTACCAGTTTACCTGCTGATTAAATATAAAGAATTCAATCTCAGCGACTTCACTTTCCTCGTGCAATTATTCTACAGTATTACGTAATCAGTTGGTTTAGCTGTGTCTGGTGATTGATGCGGCATCGAATGCTAAGCTCTCATGCATAGAGTAATAATACAGAGAGTATTCACTCTCCAAAATACAGAAACGCATATCGATGGCTTTGTGCCAACAGCGAGCACAATTTCCTATCTTTCGCCATTATAAAACCACCAATTACAAAATGACGTCACTCCTGACCGCCTCCTCTGATTTTAATAATTCTTTCACTGAAGGAAACTACAGAAAGAGGACTTTCAAAATATTTAAGAATTGTTAAAATCAAAGAAGGACTTTAAGAGTGACGTCAATTTGTAATTGGTGGTTTTCTCTGTTGGCACAAAGCCACAGATATTGCGTTTCTGTATTTTTGAGAGTGGATATTGTATTATTTTACTCTCTGCTCTCATGTTTTCATTCCTCTATATCAAAACAGGAAGGTGAGGGTGTCAAAGGTGGTTCACGACAGCGTCGTCGTAGTGGCAGTGATGTCGACGCCAGAGCCACTCTCGAATATCGCGCCGCGCTGGAGCTGGAGGCCTGGAAGGAGGCGGAGGAGAGTAAATTTCGCGAGCAGTTGAAATTGAAAGAGAAGCAACAGATGCTGTCGTTGGCAGAAGAGTGGAGAAAACGGGACAAGGAAAGAGAAGTGATCACCAAAAAGAGAGTAAGTCGCTCTATTTTTTATTCCGGAAGAAATATCGAATACCCGCCCCGCGTGGGATATTATCGACTACCCAACCAATTGATTATATTGATAAAATGACAGGAAATAATATTGGCGGTTGTATCGATTAGAAAAGTGGTGTTAAAGATTTCTATATCGTTATCCCCCGCCACTACTATAAGTAGTATGACTACTTAAGTGAATTTTTAAATTAAAAAATAATTATTATTCTGAAAATGAAAAAAAAGATGTGTGCGTCTACAACTGAAGTGTCAGCAAATCAATATCGACGAAAAATGATCAGCAAAATGTTTCATTAGAAAATTAGAGAGCATGACTCCATAAAATAAAAAAGATAGAAAAATTATAGTTATCTCTTATCGAGGTTGGTTTAATGTTAAACTTCACTTCTGTGAGGTGGTACTGCTTTGTACAGCTGTCAGAAGCAGGTTTAAATGCTCTCTGGACCTAGCGTTGTTCCTTGGCTGCTGCGGAAGGACTTATATCCCAGGTCGCGTTTTAAGTGTTAGTGTCTCACTACTCTTGATTTAACAAGTAGTAAATAAAAATAAAAAATATTTTGAACATAGACGCGTAGTCTTTTACAGTTCAATTCTTCTGATATTTCTACCTTTTATTTTTAGAATTCACCAAACTACTCACACTACTTATAGTAATAAGTTTAACAAAACGAAAATTTCGTTTTCATTCTATTATTTCAATACAGATTGCTGAATATCAAGAGCTGGAAGACAACTTAAGGTCCACTGTAACTTCTTTAAATCGTCGAGAGCGGCAGTTGGCGGCCGGCGAGGCGGAATTAAATCGATTACGCGCCGACCTGGAGAGTGACCATAAAAGGAAAATGACAGAGCTGAAGGAAGCATCCAGAAGACTCACTGATGATTGCACACACAAAATCGGCATTGAAATAGAGAAGGCGAAATATTGGGAGTATCAGGTAGCGACAATTTCATTATCTCTTCAGAAAAATGGTTTAACTTCAATCTGTCTCTATATGTATAATGAATTATTATTTAGGCAAAGGACTGGCAATTAAAGTACACCAATCTTGACAAGGAGTTTACGCGATACAAGGACAAGCTATCGCATCTACCTGAATCGCGTTTGCAGGCGGATTTGGGTTTGGCGCACATGGAAAAGGCTGAACTGGAACGGAAATTAGAGGCGTCAATTAAATCTAAGCTGCATTACAAGCAGATGTGGGCGAGGGCATTGAAAGAAATGGCCAAGTAAACTATTCTTGTTGCTTATTAATCTGAAGTGACCTCACTTCAATGAACATCGATATGTTTAGCTGTTTGTGTGTGTGCTATAAATAATCTGTATTTTGTTTCAGATTGACTGTGTGTGTGCTATAAATAATCTGTATTTTGTTTCAGATTGACTGTGTGTGAGCTATAAATAATCTGTATTTTGTTTCAGATTGAGTGTGTGTGTGCTATAAATAATCTGTATTTTGTTTCAGATTGACTGTGTGTGTGCTATAAATAATCTGTATTTTGTTTCAGATTGAGTGTGTGTGCTATAAATAATCTGTATTTGGTTTCAGATTGACTGTGTGCTATAAATAATCTGTATTTCGTTTCAGATTGACTGTGTGTGTGCTATAAATAATCTGTATTTTGTTATAAACTCTTTTAATTCCATAATTTCCTGTGATTTCTTGTGATTGAAATATTGACGTATTGAATTATATATTGTATGAAGCTAAAATATTTATTTCATTCATTGAAATTTCACTGTTCAAATTAGATTGAAACAACGAGAAGAAGAAACTGCTCGTGAACAATTGAAGCGTCAGGAAGCGGAGCTGGAGCATATGCGCCTTCGTTATCTGACTTCTGAAGAGACTGGCATCGCTGGTGGTGGTACCTCCACCTATCAGCAAGGCAAGCCTTCAAAACTTGGTGAACTGGAAGAAATTAAGAGGGAGATTGAAAAGTAAATTATTTTGATCTATAATTGTAGTCTTGTCGATATGCAACGATATGCAATTAAATTGCTATTATGGAATATTCTAATAACTGTCAATCGAGAGGTAGTGGGTTCGAGTCCCATCAGGGGCTAAAAAGTTTCCAATTAATTTTTTTTTTATTTCTTGAAATAAATATAAATGAACAAAAAACTATCATATCTAGAATATACAAACACCCATACATTAAATTAGACAACTTTACAGACCTCATTAATTCCTCCTTAAACAAAATAAAACAA
>JAYJLU010749912.1:0-11543 GCA_036873645.1 Minona dolichovesicula | reverse complement strand
CATTATCCATGAAAATTAATGGATATATATCCATGTTATATTATAGTAAATATATGAAACCGGTCGGGATATCAAAAAATTAAACTGTTTACTTACAAATATATAATATATATAATCAAGTTTGTAAATCATACTTGGATAGCGTTTTATCATTTGCAAAATAAATTGCCTTTCCACAGCTAGATTCTGGAGTTGGCGCAATAAAGCATGACGGCCTGTATGTCCTAAATCACTTTGGTTTGTTTTCTCCAATCTCAACCACTTATCAATGGTATTTTTGTTGAGTTTAACTAAAATATATATCGCTATAACTGATAGAATTATATTCTCCCAAGGTATGTCACCTTTAGGTTTAATAAATAATGAAATGAGATATAGACTGAAATCAGGCAAGTGTTACAAAATTAAAATATCAGCTAAAATCAATCGTAATTTAATTTTTTTACATACGTTTATACTGATTTTGTAGATCTGCTAACTTCATTTGACTTTCTTTAAGAACATCGAGGGCAAATGACTTCCATTTGTACAAAGATTTTGCTAGAATAAAGAAGCAAATACAAATACATATACCCTGGGGTAATGATCAACTTGATATGGGTACAATTTAAAGGTATGTGTAAACAAAGACATAAATTGTAGAGAAACGGATATCTTTCAGTATAAGCCAACAATTTTAATTACCAAGATTCATGCGTCGCTTGTGGTGTTCGTGGAATATTAATGCAGAAATGAAGTCATGCCGATGGCTTAAACTCATCTCTTTTGTTTGTGCCGCCGTCTTGCGGATAATAGGCCACTGGCGTTCCATTTGACTGCCAGAGGTAAGTCCCATATTATTAACACATCGAACCGTCTTAAATATCTAAAATAAAGGGAAATAAATCGTTTTAGTAAATAGCATGTTAAAATTAAACAAATCACATTAATTAGTCACATATTTTTCAAAAATTGTAATTTTCAATTCAGTAATCCAGCATTATGTTAGGATTATCAAATTACAGTTTATATAATTCAGAAAGTTATCATGATTATAATTAACCAATTTTAACCAATTAAAAATTTCGTACTAAACCGATATGTTTCCGAATATCAAAATTAATTGGAATTGGAAGATGCAAAATATATTGACTATGGTGCTTACTTGACACAAAGAGCTATGTCCATACGCGTGAAACTGATCTATAGAGAGCGTTACTCTGTCCAAAAGATGAGAATATTCACTTCTCCGTGATATATACTCCTCCAGTTTGCAAGCAATATCATACACAATATTGATTTTGCAGTTGGGCGAAGCATCGGCCAATATTTCTTTTATAGTTGTCACCGGATAGCAATATCTAAAAATAGGAAGAACCTTTTAAATACTGCAGAAGACGTTTAATAAAATACGCACATAACATGACATAATTTAGATTTGTGTTAAGTAAATGATGGCCGGAATCTCAATAAAGTCAAATATACATGGACGATACAACCATATTGATTTGGTCGTTTTCTAAATGTTCAAAAAACTGAAATCTTGACAACTAGAAATATCCAAGCTCACAATCTAGTAGAAGATATAGAACTCATTGACGAATATATTTTTCTCGGTTCTAGGATAACAAAGGATCACTCCTGAAATCAAGAGGCGCCTCACTCTCGCGCGTTCAGCAATGGTCAAGTTAAGCTAGGCAAAGGTATTTGGGAAGACAAAAGACATCACATTGGCGACTAAAACCAACCCAGTCAAATCTTTGGTCTTCTTCATATTAGTCTACGGGGCTGAGTCTTGGACTATAAGAAACAAGACAGGAAAAGGACCGACTGGCAAAGTCTCTTTCGAGTTAAATGGGTCGACAGGAAGAATTTTTCAGAGATTCTGGAACCGATGGATTAAGAAACATCTCTCAACGGTGAAATTCTGAGGGTGAAAATGCAGCATTTTGGGCATGTCATCAGAGCCGGCAGTATGGAAAGTCAAATTATGTTGGGAATCACTGAAGAAACTAGACTCAGAGGAAGACCCGCAACAGAAGAACTCAACAGAAGTACGTGGAGTGTCTTGTGCTAAATTTTGTGCTCGATTTGGCAGCATAGGTGACAAGGTGAAGTGAATAATAATTTATAATATACTCAAACATTGAACCATGGTCATATTAACAAAAGATGAGGTCAATATTAATTCATATACATAATTAATACCTTTCTCCACTAGACATATTCATGATAACCTTCCAAAATTCGTGACGGCATACCGCCCCAAACACGCCCTGAATATCCAGTTTTTTCAACGATTCCTTTGAATGGATGTAGTCTCCAGCTCGAAAATTGATGCAACTCTGCAATGAGTTGATAAAATAAAAACAAAAATGAATCTGTTTTAATAGAACTGTATACACAGAGAAAATCTTGCGTGCCCTATGGTGAATCCAATTTTCTTTCGAATCCTATACTGAAAAAACAAGTCAGGAAACGTTTCCTGACACGTCCCGCGTCACAAGACGTGTCCAGTAATATATTGGGCACGTTTGCGGAAACGAAGCGTGTCAACAGACTCAAAAAATATATCTATTGACACGAACGTGTCCATAGCCGTGTCTATCTGTTGACACGCTTCGTGCAAAAGAGATGATTTATGATTTTTAGTAATAATAGAACTATACTTCAAGTCAGGATATGTGGCAGTATATCACCATTGAATATGTGGCAGTATATAATCACCATTTTTATTGGGTCTTAATTCTATTCGTGTGTGTAATTTACTTTTATGAATTATTGTAAGTTATGCTCGAAGTCCGTGTGTAGGTATTCTATCCAGCAGTTGTTGTTGCTGAAGTCCACCCAAGGTTGAATGATGCTGGTTTTCATGATCATATCTCTGGTTTAAGGTTTAAAGTGCCGCTTTCACTTCGAATCGTGTCTGCTGTTCCTCTCCAGGTTCTGCCTTCCATAGCTTTCTTGAGGCGTTATTATAATCCAGCAGTTGCTATGATATATAAACATATATCTGTTGGTTCGTTCATACATACAAAAAAATAGGTTCCAATATTTTTTTAAATTGCTCCTTATTTCTTAATTATCACTAAATCGCTCCCATTATAAATGAAAGAGAATTTAATTAATACAAAGAAAATGTAATACTTTGTCAAGGTCTTCAAATGGTAGGTCATGAAACACTACGTCCTTAAAGGAAGATATTTCAAATCTTTGCGCAGTATTGATTTTCGAAGCACTTCTCTTATGTACAGCCGCGAAATTACCATCGAGAATATAGGTTAGATGAGGGTTCTTAAAAATAATTTTTTTGAAAAAAGTTAATTTACATCTTAACATCATCTTTAAAATAATTGGTAAATTAAAAATACTTACATCAAAACAGCATGGACACACCAGATCATTCTGAAAATCCCCAATGTTCAGTTTAAGTTGTTGAAAATATTTGTATTCTTCATAGCACTCGTAAATTGAAAGGGAACGATAAGTATTAATCTGAATATATGTCACAAAATGTTTTTAAAGTTTATAAAATTTATATTGTAATTTAAGTAACTTGGAGGTAGAAATCTTTTAATATGATTCAGAATCAGGCTTAAATTTGAATGAAAGTGATTCTGATATAATAATATGTAAAATCGCACTGTCCAGCAGATATTGTAAACGATTCTTTGAGTTGCACCACACATACATAT
Organism: Minona dolichovesicula; assembly: GCA_036873645.1. Classification (NCBI taxonomy): domain Eukaryota; kingdom Metazoa; phylum Platyhelminthes; order Proseriata; family Monocelididae; genus Minona; species Minona dolichovesicula. The sequence continues at coordinate 7,869 of JAYJLU010749912.1, read as the reverse complement.
CTACAATGCCTTGTGAACTTTTTACTATATATTCGTACGTAAATGAATATATAGTAATATATTTTTATATTTAGTATTTAGTATTTATCAAGATAAACTTATAAACTGAAACAGTAAATTAAAATCTGAAAAATTAAAATACCTGACGATACCAATTGTCTTTATTCAGCCAAGACATACTGGCACAAAATGCATAGAGCGACAGTTTCCCTTCAAATTCCATCACTTCGGCTTTTTGGAGCAATTTACAATCAAACAAAATAGTAGGTCGCTCGGGATGATTTGGCCATAATCCGATTGAATGCAATATAGAAGCTTTGGGTAGGCAACCGCAAAATCTGATTCTACATCGGTCATGGAGTCTGCCTACAACGAGAATTGCTTTAAATTGTAAAGTTTGTTTAAGGTTTTATTTTTGTAAATATTTTGCCTCAACTGTAGTAAGGGAACCAAACATCCCGCCACCCCACCACCCTCGCCGACGAAGTTCTGTCTGATCGAGAAATGGAATAATAATAATTTTTTTGGGCGGACAAAGACGGCCATTTCTTCGGACAGTCATTTCCGGCCAAAAATAAATGTCACACTTATTTTTGGCCGGAAATGACTGTCCGAAACTTAGAAAACATTCTGGACAAAAAACTCTGGATCAGTGGCAACTCTACCTGAAACTTTATCAACGCTTTTTACTAGGCGCCAATTAGCGCTTAGGTGTTTACCAACGCTTTATTTGGCACATATTGATGCTTTTTAGAGAGCGTATCAACGCTTTTGATAATTTATACTTGTTTTAGTCTTTTTGATATAGAGAGATATTATATGACAGAATATTTGACAATATTCAACCTTGACATTCATCATTTACACAGAAAAGAGGATTTACACTTGCGGATCTCATCGCGTGTAGGATTTATATAACTTTTTAATTATGTCCATGTTATACATATATTTGCAACTGTATGCGATTCAAATTAACTTGGTAAAAATCCTCTTTTCTGAGTAAATGTTGAATGTTAACGATGAATATTATCAAACATTGTGTCATATAATATCTCTATATCACATACTCTATCAAAAAGACAAAAACAAGTATGAATTATCAAAAGCGTTAATATGCACCCTAAAAAGCAACAATATGCGCCAAAATAAAGCGTTGGTAAACACCTAAGCGCTAATTGACGCCTAGTAAAAAGCGTTGATATGTAAATGCTTATGCGCTGTAAAAAGAGTCGATAACTGCCTGGGCGCCGTAAAGAGCGTTGATATGAACTATGAAAACAAAAATTTTATTAAAATATTCAAAATAACGTTATTTACACTACTTATAAGTAGTCTGATGGTAAATTAAAGTGCAGATTCGGCTTCGCTAATGTCAAATAATACATTTGTTATCTGATCTAATTTTCCTTGATTTCATTAGTTACTATACCTATGATATTATACATTGTATTGCAGTGCAGTGCATTATACATTATATGATACATTAGTTACTAATAATGATAATTATAATTAAATATTTAAAAAAATTATAAAAAATATTTACCATCACCATCTACAATAGGTAAAATTTCCTCAAAAGCATTAGCACAGGATTTTGTGTGAGAATTCTGGAATTTCACCATGCTTTCTGTATGGAAGTCTTCATAAAAAGTTCCCTGCAAAAAATTGAAATTTAAAGTATAGTTGGCAATCACTATATAATTAAGACATCACACAGGAGTTAGTATTATTCTTTAATTGTTCTAAATCTTCTTCTACAAGTTCATTACACCTTCATTAAATAATATGTATTGATATTAACAAGAAAATATTCTGATAATAAACATATAAAAACTATGTAGGTTCATAAAGATTTTTAATGTGTAATTAACCTACATTCCATTTTTTAGGACAGTGCAAACGAACAAGCGAATGTATCTGTACAATACACTGCTGGCAAACTGCTGGCAATCCACAATCCTCACAGCGGAAGCATCCATTTGGGCTAGAACATACTAGGCATTCATCACCATTAAATACTTGACTCTTCAGATAGTAGTCAAGACACGCGCTTCTTTGAGAATTCCATAATTCTGAGCAGTACACTTTTTCGGAAATATAGAAACTTGGAGCGGGATCATTTGGTGATGTAGTTTCGTCATACAATCTAGTCAATTATAAATAATAAGCTTATATGCTTGAAAAATACATATTCAAAATTTAGAAAAAAACAATGTTGTACCTTTCTGTCGGAGGGTTTACTATTTTTGGTTTTGGTGTTTCATCATTGATATTAAAAGGATTGTGAGTCTGCGGAATTCTATATACAGTTGATCTTCTTGATTTACATTTATAGACAACAGTTTTATAGCTCAATTTTCTTTTCACAGGCATACTTAAAAAATCTAAATCAAATAAATATTATATACATATACATATATTCTTTTACATAAATAAAGTATGAAAACATGAAATTATTGGTGGTCATATTCTTTCTATAGTTTCAATAATATATATATTTTTAATAAATAATTATTACTTTTATCATCAAATTTAGCAAAACAAATCATTTAGTTGCAGAAGCAATTGCATGTAAGGTAATAATCCTACAAAGTATTAGAAATGTTTATTTTCAGAAAATCAAATTTTTGTTTCTTAGTGTCATAATTTCAGAAAAGACATACTTTGTTTTTTTAATTTACCATTTTTAATCTGTTTATTTTGTACCTTTGAGTTTGCAGACAAGTTATTAAAAATGCATAATGCAATCATGAAAAGGTAAATTGCCTTTATTAGTCTGTGGGCGGCCAGACCCCAAAATAGGAGTTGCAAAGGAAAAATGAGATTCAACCTCGTTTTTCTATCAAAATTGATAAGAGTAGACCCCTATTATTCATTGGCAACCCCAGCTGGTGATTTTCCCCGACTTTGTCAATCTAAATGCTTCAATCAACAGAGAAATTACATGGTGCTGATTTTTCTTCCACAAAGTGTGCTGGTTCATGGACGAATATTATAAATTTCTAATTTTTTGATTCAACTTATGGATTAAAGTTGTTGCTTATTTTATAGTAGGTACAGTAGGATCTTATTTATAGGACTTCTTTCTTGCAGTATAAAATTGTTCACATAGGGGGAATGTTGCATATACCAGTATGTCAAGAAATATGTATAAATTATGGCAGAGTTTTCATCAAATATAAACTAAATTTATGTACAACCCTACATAATATAATCAATGTCACATCACACACAAAAAAGGAGGAATATTAAGTAATTTTTATAGAGAAATGTATGTTTTCTCACTGGTCTGTTAGCTGCCCTCCAAATATGGAATGCATACTTACATAGATGCAAAATGATAGCTCCTTTGAAAAAAAATTTAAGTGTGGACAAAATTGTGATAGAATTTGAGGGCTATACTTTGCCTCATATTATGAGATAGTCATTAATGCCAAGAGTGACCATACAAATTTTTGGTAATTTTTCAATCATCTTTTGTATCCAAAAAATATCCTGTTATCCAGGTTTAATATAATTAATATTAAGAACAATATTTGAGCTAAAACATTTCCTGTAAAAATTACTACTATATAGGTATTCTAATTTTTGTTGTGCACATATACATATACATATGCATATGTATATGTATATGTAATAATACAACTAAGGATAATACAAAGAATAATATACATGCATGAAAATTAAATTATAAATGGTAGCATTTAAGAATGATGTATCATTTGTTCTTCCCTTAACTATCTGCAGCAATGCTTAACTTATTGTATATTATTTTAAGCAATATTAATAAGCATACTACATGTATATAGTGCTGCCCAAAAATTTAGCAATTTATTAATTTTAGTCATACTGTATTAAAACTTTGAAAAAATATCTTGGGAAATCATTAGTCAATGGTCAATAATGATTGTTACATTAAAATGTGTTTAATTCTGATTTGCTAAAACCATTAATTTCATTGAAACCTAGTTTGGTATCCAATACAGTATCAAGTAAGTGAATGGTATTTTTTGGTAATTGTGGCAGTTCAGATCAAGAAGTTAATTTTAAAGACTAAGGTAAGACACAATTAATTTTCTATATAAAAATGTCTTGGGTTGGTCAGTTGGTCCAAAATTAGCTATATGTACGTGTTGTGCACAATCTTTAGATCATGCAGCACCACTTAGGGATCAATAGGACCATCTTAAGATTACATTGCACAATATAAAGATTAAAAAATTTAAATGCATTTTATTTCATATTAATAACTGTTTATAATTTTTAATATTTTATCCAATGAATAAGCAGGGAATCTAACAGCAAACTTTAACGCAACACACAGCAGCGAACTCACACTAAATTTGCAGCCCAAAAGAGGGGGAGTAACATTTTCAGAAATTTTGAACTTTATAAGGCAGCATTTACACTAGACATTTTCCATCCATTTTTTGACCATCCATCAAAAGTTGGATACAATTTTTACCTTCAATTTCCATCCGTTTTTTGATGATCTGTCAAAAAATAGATGGAAAAATGTCTAGTATAAACGCTGCCTAACAACTATGGAATGTCAGCCTCTAATGTGATTCCGGGGGCATAGTCAATGAAACTTAAAACATTTAGTATTTTAATGCATATTTGAAACTATTATAAATCAAGTTTTTTATGGTTTGTAATCTTAAATTAATAACACAACAATAGAGAATTATCACTATTAAACAAAACTATCTAAAATATATACAAATAATAAATGTAGTAATCAATTTATGAAGGATATAAATGAAATGATTATAAGAAAAAAATTAGGTAATAAGTTTGTATACAACAATATAGGCATAGTGCCGCAGGCACAATTTTGATGAAATTCAAGAAAAAATAAAATTATAAGTAGATAGATATCACGCTCCCTATACCACCTTATTTTTTTCCTATTTTTGGATTGATTTTGCTTTAAAAAATCCAGAAATTTAGATTCCCTGAATAATGACTTATTTTATTTTTTATTATTGTATTATTATTGTTGTTTTCTAAGGTGCTTTTCATTTGAATGAAGGGATAAACTAACACATAGGATAGATAAATGAGGGAAATACTTGACAATTATATTATGTCAAATTTTTTTCATAAACTCAGTTTGGTAGATCCATATAACAATCAATTGAGAAATATTTCATTTGACTACTGAGCAGAACTTTTATGTCATTGTCATAGAGAATCCATCAAACTGTGTTTACAAAAAGACCCTTATAAATCATTATTTTGCACAGCATAATCTTAAGGTGGGCATGCAATATTAGGATCCTAACATAGCACTTTATAATCTTAAGATCTCTCAAGTCTATCTTCAGGTGGCACAAATTAGTATATTGTGGAAACATAACTATAGGTAATGAAATCATTATTTCTTTCTGCCTAGCAATATCTAAATATGTGACAAAATATTTGTAAGCATTTTTAATATATTAACCATATGCCTTATGGTATTTTAATCGCTTTGTAAAATTTAATAATGATTTTATGAATCATAGCTTCTATAATTAGGTTTCATTTCTTGAGATGAAAGAGAATGACATTTCTTGAGAATGTTTGATTAGAGTTCCAATAAGATAAGGCACATAGTTGTAATGAAGCTATATACAAGCTTAGAAATCTTTCTGATACCAGTTGAGGTGGGGTTTTTTACTACAGATTAAAAATGTTTTGATTATTTTAATTAAATTTGTGCAAATTATTTAAAACTGCAAACACAAACATAGGTATTATTGAGACATTTGGATAGTCAATGATTTACTTATTAATAAAATTAACAGAACAACATATTGTGTACTAATTATTTTTAAAAAATTCTATTAAATTCAAATATAGAAATAATAAAATGTTGTTACCATTCTCAAAATATAATAAATTATTCGGAGAAGCTCTGCATGAAATGAAAAAATGAAATGACGCAAATAGCAAATTTCAAATTCGCACCAAATTTTACCGTATCCAACAGGCGCAGTTGATCTGCTATCTCCACTTCGAAGCGTAGATAATCAGTATCATTATCGACACTTCAAGTGTAGATGATTCACAAGACCGGTGATATGGCAGAATAGGGTTAAATTATTTTCTTGAAGTGTTTACAGACTGTATAATTAATCCATATAATTTATATATCATTACCTGAACTCTCAGGCCAAATAGGTGATTCATCGATCAATTTATTATATATCGCAGTCCTGAAAAAGACTACAATTAAAACAGGGCAATTTTTTAGCAACTGATTTCAAGTCGAAAGAAGACAATGTTCTGTGGGAAAACTGCGGGTAATACATGCATGTATTTTTTTTCTGTCATGACCCAATCGTAACAACTAAAGTATATACATCTTACCACTGTTTCCGGATGAATAAATTAAAATTCCATGAACTTTTTTAACTGTTATAAAATCACCATGATTTCGCAACATTATCATATTTAATCCGCAACATATTTAATATGGAAAGTATTTTTTATATCCACCCCTAAATTTAGGGTTTAAGCTGAGCACACTCTGAGCGCCGTATTCCGTATTCTAGAGGAAACTTAAACTACATGATCTCCAATTCATATCAGTGAAGAAAATCAAAACTTAAGAGATTGAAGTTTTGATTTATGACAAAAGTTTAGCAAAAAAATAGAATTTTGAATTTGAATTTCTCGAATTTCTTTGGACAATCTATACTGTAACTGTTAAGAAAAATAATATATTTTGTGTTTTTGTGTGTTAAATTTGTATCTTTATTGCAAAAGTTCAAATTTAAAATTATACCGCTACCTTGATTTGAAATGTAATTACAGAATCAAAATATGTAATTACAAAAAATTGAAAAATGTAAGCACAAAACAATTTTGAAACCGTTGATTTAAATTTAATCCTATAGTAATTGTTATTTAATAAGCAATATTTACTCAACTGTAAAGATAATATGTGTTTTTATATGCAGAATGAACTTAGGCTCACTAGTCTTAACACAAGGCTTTTCAAATATATTTTGCTTTGAAGTTTTAAAAAGTGTATAATAATAAATGTATTAATTTTAACATTAAGGATTATCAAATATTTTATTAAAATTCTTAATATCATAATGGATTAATCTTATCTTATAAGTGTTATCAATATTGTGGAAGAATACAGACAAATTACATTATAGCGGAAGTGATATACTTAGATTGAAAATATTTTAAATATACTTCAAATTATGTAGAAATAAGTTATAGCAAATAAGGGTCAACTTATGCATAAGTCAACTTGTACATAGGTGAACTCGCACATAATTGTGAACTTGCATAGGTAAATTTAATAAACTTACTAATGGATAAACTTAAATAAAAACTAAAATTATGGCATTAGAAAACAAAACAAAAATTTTTTTAAACAGGAATACTATTAGAATATTAGAGGCAACAAACAAAATAATCATTTCCTTTTTTAATATAATGAATTGATTAAAAATGAATGGTTAATTCTATTCAAATATTCCTTGAATTTTATGAAAATATTTAGTTAAAAGTATAAAAAATAAATAAACCAACCAACCAACACAGTTGTAGAAAGAATCATTTTGAATTTGTATGAGTTTACCTATGTATGAGTTGACTTATATATAAGTTGACCTGTTCCTGTTATAGCAATTTGTACATACGGAGTGGTTATTATTCCGTCCGACGGAACAATATTTTTAAATTTATTATTCCGTCCGCCTGCTTTAAATACATTGCTCCGACGGAACAATATTTTTAAATTTATTATTCCATCCGCCGGAAAAATAAAACAAAGTGTTATTTTTCCGTCTGCTTTAAATACATTTACGCATTTATGGAAGTTACTTTTAGACGGATAGATAAAACATAATGTTATATTTC
>JAYJLU010745468.1:0-11569 GCA_036873645.1 Minona dolichovesicula | reverse complement strand
GATATAATAGAGAATAAGTGTATAGAAATAATAGAGATTAATTGTATAGAAATAATAGAGAATAATTGTATAGAAATAATAGAGATTAATTGTATTTGAGTTTGCATTATGCTATCATTATTATTCATTGGTATTGTGTTGTTCCATCACGTGTTTTCTGATTTCCATATACCTATGTAGTCATCCATATCCATACCGATCGACTCATTTGTTTTTTCCTATTAGAAATCGTTGCTCGTTTAGGAGTAAGAAATTTGTACCACTGAGAAACGGGATTGGTTGAATTTTATTGACGAATCAGAGAGAGAGAAGAATCCACACAGTAAATGTCCTATATAACAAGCTACTGAATTAAATACTCAGCAGTCAACATTTCTCCTAATGGATACTATGAATGCGAATATCAGCTTTCAGGACGAGTATCACAAACAGTTAGTCAATCAAATATTGAGCAATCAGTTCATTAAATCCAGCGATATTGACAAAATCATCTTACTAATTCTCTACATATTTGGGTTTCTGGTGGCGGTGGTTGGCAATGGGTTTGTCATTATTTTAGCGGTCAGATATAGACGAATGCGTAAGAAGAAGAATGTATTCCTGTTGAATTTGAGTTTGGCTGATTTGGGAGTCACGCTCATGTGCTTTCCAGTTGAAATTGCTCGTCAAATCTATCCCATATGGATTCTTGGCTCATTCATGTGTAAATTCGTTTATTACATACAAGGTTGGTGAAACTAAGATATCACTGTTTAATACTTAATATGAAATTAATACCTATATTGAACATACTGGACATAATATTCAATGGAGAATATAAAAAACGACATAGATACGACATAGATTTGATTGATCGCTAGGCAACCCTATTTTAAACAGGTAAATGATTATTCACTCTCCCTTTAGAAAGAGATCTACATAAGAAGAAGAAGAAGAAGAAGAAGAAGAAGAAGAAGAAGAAGAAGAAGAAGAAGAAAGAAGAAAGAAATATTAGCCAGCGTACTAATATTTTTATGATTGTAATAAATACTAATACTAATAATCAACGTGTATAGTATAGGTTGATGATGGTAATAGGTGAAATGATGGTAATCAACATTTTAGCGAGGAAGGTTTCTGGATTGTTAACGCTACTTGGAAACGTTCGATAGTGTCTGAGAATGACGCAATTAATTAAATTAAATTTCTGAGATATGTATCTTTTTTAATGATCTATAATACCCAATCTGTCAAACGCAGATTGTTCAGGGAAGATAAGCCATCAACTTGATCCATTGGTCCCTGGGACTGAGCATTTAATACCTGCGCCACTTTTAAAAGCCACTCAGCAGCTTTACACTTAATTGGAAATGTTTGCCTCTAATGAGACTCGAACCCGCTATCTCTCGATTGAGAGGCAGGCATGCTACCCATTGAGCTACTGAATTTTGGACAGAGATACTGCGTAGGTATAGGGGATTTGAGTTTGGATTTCTTTTTAATGGGAGAGATGGATATGATCGAGAGAGGCATTGTTAAGGACTGTTACGCGAGTGATTTGTAGAATTAAGACGAATTGACTATTTGTGATTAGGGATTTGGGGGACACGTAGAAACATTATTAGAGCAAATTCTATTAAGCTAGATATTATAGACTAATATGTTATTTGGAGGATAATGCCAAACATGATAATCAATTTAAGATTACATAATATCTTATTTTGTTCAAAATGACTTATTATGCATTCCCTGTTTAACTCTGTTACAAGATCCTTGACTTCTAATATTTTAATGAATTTCCAAAAGGCGCAATTGACTTGATACAAATCTATTATTATAGGCATCTGCATAATGGGTAGTGTTCTGACTCTGGTCACTATGAGTCTCGACCGCCTCATCTCCATCAAGACCAGCACTCGTTTCTACATGAAGTTCTTTGTTATCGCACCGCTACTTTTGGCCATTTGGGGAATCTCCAGCATCATTCCTCTACCAGTGCTGGTCAATCGAAGTCTTTATGTTGAAAGCATTTATCCAAATATCACACTGAATCTGGTATTCTGTCAAGAAACTTGGCCCTCCTACCGAAGTCAAATGTCTTATTCAATCTTCCTCCTAATAATCACCTTTCTGGTACCCTTTATAATTATCACCTTCTGTTACGTCACTATCGCTTGCGCAATCAACCGGGCTGGTCACATGCGCAACTATCAGGATGGTGATCAGAATATGACTGGAGAAGAGTTGTGCAACTCCTTCTCAGCAGCCAGGAGCAAGCAGGCGCTAAATATGATCGTTGTATTGGTTGTGGTCTTCTTCTTGTGTTGGCTGCCCTTCAATATCAATGTTTTGGTTGTGGATGTCTTCATTTATTCAAACTTTGAGCGAGCCACGCATGCCAGACATGTAAGTATACCTTCATGCATTGTATTTACATATATACTGGATCATTATTTAAATCTAACATTGAAACTTACTCTTCTAACTTTATTTCTATGTTAAACTATACATAGAAAGCCATTTGTGTTTTACATCAGTTCCAAAACTACATAATATATTAGTTTGACTTTTTGAAGGAATTTATGTAAGAATAAACGAGTAGAAAAGGTTATCACAAATATTGTTGTTCACTGACTTCTTCCTTTAAAAATCTTGACGTAATGAAATATATATATAGTATCTTAAGAAGTCAAATACGTATCGTGTTGGCATAGATCAATAATTAAGCCTTGACTTTTTCAAAGCTTTTGATACTCCTAATAACAAACTAATTCACAAACTTATTTTAAAATCCTTCCCTATTGGTTTCTTTAATTGGATAATATCCTATATGACTAATCTATATGACCAAAAAATGTATTTCTCTTTGGTGTTATCAATGAAAACATTCTTGGAAATGTAGCGTGCCTCAAGGGTCTATCTGGGTCTATACAATGTCATCTTATAAACTGGACACTGTTATACAGAGTCCATTTTAATTCCCGGGAGTAAATAGTCTAAAACTTCTCGGTCCTACCTTTATCCGAGGTCTCAAATGGTCTGAACACAATAATAATGTCATTAATTGAGATAACAGAAATACGTGTTATTTCATGTTACGATTCTCATTCCTTTCAAATGATTATCAAAGGCAACCATATGCATATTTGACTTCTTAGGATGTTATTTTGACGTGAATTGTATAAAGCGAATCATGTAATACGGCTCCCATATAGATCTTTACTTGAAATATTATAGAATACTTTAAGTGATTCTTATTTTCATGAAATAAACTACCGTACAACCCTGATCAAGGAAGTTGCAAAAGGATTTAACACTTTTACTCCTGTTTAAAAGGGGATTGATTCAGAGATTTCTTTGGAGCAGTAAATTAGAAACAAGAAAGCTTACTTTACCCGTTTTTATCATTTGCTCGCAATATTAGGGGCGGCCATGTTGTAATATAATACTCTTTCTTTAAGCATTTCTGTAAAGTCTTATGAATTAGAAAGGCATAATTAGCAAAATTGATTAACGGGATACCTATGACATGCTTTTGTAACACGACAGTTTTCTTGATCATTTTTAACTTATAGTTTCTGTGTAGAAGGTTATTGAGATATAGGGAAGTTCTTATATCAACAGTGGACCTTATTTCAATTATTTCTATATTTAGGAGAAAAATACAGTCTAAATTATATTTGACAACAGCAAAATATTTAATTTATTGCAATATAAAGAATATTCGTCAGAATTATTATGCACTATTTAACTTAAAAGAAGGTCAAACCAGTTTTGTGTATTGCATAAGGCAAAGAACTTACTTCAGTGACTCACAATATTAAATAATACAAAATAGGGAACAATAAATTTACATTAATGTGTCAAGAAACAGTTACAGTTACAAAATCGGCAGACTTCTGTTCCACCTTGTATGTTATTTTGTAAAACAGTATTCTTTACATTATAAACACATCAAAACTTATTTACAAATATATATTCAGGTTCTTTCCTACACGATATTGTTGGCTTACATGCACAGTGCTGTGTCCCCCATTCTCTACTGGTTCGTCAACACAAGCTTCAAGAAAGCGGCGCGTCAATTCTTTACCAATTCGCATCCCAGCACCAGTGGTAAAATGAACCTGGCATTATTACGTCATCAAAGAAATCAACGTAATAATTATCCAATGCATATGATTACCTAATCGTAACAAAGAGAAAACATTTGATAACAAGCAACACTTGAACTAAATGAACTCATTACTGTTGTATCATTTCAGTAATCATAATTTTAAGATGTGTCTTTTTGTGAGTATATCCCAGATATCGATCATTGATCTGATAATAAATTGGAATTTCATAAGCATTACGGACATTTGAGAAGCTCGGATTAATTGAATTAACCCGTTAAAGTAATCCTCGACTTCTATGGAAATTTAACACGCAATCAATCCAAATAAAATGCACATACCTACTCGTATCTAAGGGCGTGCTAAATTCCACATAGAAATCCGTTTAAGAGTCACTCTAATTTCAGTGAACTTTATATTTCAATAACAATAACGAATTGAGATATTTCCATAAAGAAATAAACTTATATAATTACATAGTTGTCTCGCTATAAATTATGCCAATATTGATTCACACTGGTTTAAATGTATTGTTTTGTAGAAATTGTAGAAATCATTTTCACAATGATGATTATTGTGTTATTATAGTGACAATTGTGACACAGAATTATGTAAAACACAAAACTTATTACTTAAATGATTTGTATATTATCGTTGTTTACTCTAGTTGAAAATATTTTTAATAAATGATCACTTTAAAAACAGCTATAAATTGTGTATATTATACTATTAAATGAATGTCTCAGAATTTAATTTAGAAATGAAACACTCAAACACTCAAATATTGTTAAAAAATGTGTAATGATTGTGTTGTAGATAAAGTTATAGAATAGATCAAAATTTAATCAGACTATTTCCACATTTTATTTGATATTTGATACATTGATTTGAGATTTGATACATTTAATAGAGAAGGCCTATTTAAACAAAGGATGTTCTAAAATATTATAATTCTATTTATAGATTAATTCAAATTGATTGACAGATTCAATATAATATTCATTTTTATTTCTGTTATAATCTGTCTTGCATACCCAAATCCACAAAACGTAAATGTTAATGAAGCCAAAGTGTTTTGATAAGAATTCCAAATTTCTCACTGGGAAAGAGAATTGCTGGACTGGATATACCTACACATTACGACGGGTAGGGTATACACAACCACAACGGTGACAATTTCTTCTGTGTTGCATTTATTTAAATTGTTTGTAAATAAATCTGAGTGAGTTATGCCACTTACAAAACCATGACTATTTTCAACAGTGCTTATTATACAAACACGATAATCACATTAAAAAAGTGCCATTGAATAGTTAGTAGGTATTGATCGATAGATGTGTTTTTAATTGATATAGGAAATATCAAGTAATCTCTATGTGAGCTGATATTTTATAATGCGTTCTAAATATACCTAATGGGTAGAGATAATGAAATTATACCTAATATATTGTGGAAAGAATGATTGATCCAATACCTAAACACAGTTATTCAAACTAATGATTGATATAGGTAGATATATGGCGCAAGAATTATTTATTGTGAACAAAAACATTTCAATACAGATATGTATGTTGAAAATGTTAAATTGTTTGTACCTAAATTAATCTGAGTGAGTTCTGCCACTTATGTACAAACCGGAACATTTACAACACTGCCTATCACAAACAGTCACATTAAAAAAGTAATTGTGAAATAGTTATATAGTTAATAGATTCTTATCACTTGTCATTCAATGATAAGAATCTATTGTCTACATAATTTGCAATTTCTTACTATGTATGTGATATATTAGGAAAATCTTAATTGAGTAGAAAGGCTATTTTTACTTAATAAATGCCTGAAATTATATTGAAATTATCAGCGTCCAGTTTATGGAAAGCAGGTAGAAATGTTTTATAAAAAACTATCTAAAGGAATCATCAAAATGTATTTAATTTTAAGTAGCCATTTTTGTTATGCCTACACTTTTACACTTTAACCCCTTAATTCATAAATTATGATCCAACGAAATAAAAACCTACATAATTATCCAGGTACTGTGATACAAACAAAACTATTTTTATATTATTAGCATCAATTAAAACAATACGCATATTGATTCTTAAATAATTGCTTTGTATAAATAGAACAACATAAACTTCTACAATCAGAATTATGACAATCTCCCTTTACAATCAAACAAACACAAGAAAATAGATAAATAATCTATAGATACCTAAGACAATTAAAAATAATCAATGTTGATAAAAGTCATCCAAGCTACTTTCTGCAGCTTCAACACACTATGATTACTATATACATATACTGCTGCCAATGTTGGTATTTTTAATTCAGTAAGTAAAATATTTATTTATTCGTTCTATCTTTTGAGAAACTTGCTACCAAAACATTTCACAATGTGAACAGATATGCCAAAGAAAAATCAGACACTATATGATGCAGAAGAATACTTCAGGACACGCAGGATCGCATGAATATGTCTTACAAGGAGTTAAGAAGTGGCAGAATATTTGTCCTTTTTCAGAACCACTCAACTTTTTAAACTCTTGTTTTATCATATTGTTTATATAATTTTATAAATCCTATATGTGGCTGGTCAAAAGAGAACAATGACCACTAAAGAATCCTAAATATCTGTATTAACCAAATTTCGAGAAGTATATACAAAAATTAGACCGTCAATTCAAAGACCTTTTACCTCAACTATGATGAGACTCCAATGTCACGGGCTGAAAATGCGCGCCATAGAAAGAAAAAATTAGATCTCAAACTTCAAAACCCCCAGCAGCAATATTAAATTTCACAAAGTCCAGCTTTTAGTTGATGGTGCTGCTGAGGTAGACACGTTCAATCTAAATTTCAATCAATGTTTTTTTATAAATCAATACGAACAGTGTCTGCATCATTTTTCTTGATCAACAGATTATTATTTTGTAGCCTGCTATAATTAATAGGATATTATTGTGTTAAAAGCTCAAGACTGTATAACAAAATATTTAAACAATCTAAATGTCTAAATGTATTATTATTCAGTTTATCACTTTGCTTGAACGCTATATACATGAATTACGATCTTCTCGATCTTCTCCGCCTTCGTGAACAGCTCAACCTCGTCCAATTTGTCAATTCACCGCTTGTCTCGTCGTACCGATTCTTATTGTACGATTTTGTTTGGTTTGAAATATACGCCTTTATATTATTATTATTATTGATAAAAATAATTCCAAATCTGTCTGACAGTAATACTTATTCACTGCCTCGACACACAAGTAGTGTGTAAATTTAGAGTGGCGTTAAAATGAATTTTAACGCAATTTAAGTCTATAAAGCAACTATATGAACTGTACATGATATTATATTTGTGAATAAAATGAATACGTCTTTGCAAATAATGAACTTCACTTCGGTAAACATGATAATATGCAATATAGGTAATAGATAAGTTAAAACATTTGCTATAAAATAACATGGAAGAGAACAATGAATTTTTAAAAGGTTGACAATTAATTACTTTTTACAAATTATTTTACTTATTTAATTCAATGCATATTTAATCAGAGTAGACATGTTTAATAGTTCTCTCAATTTAGTTTTCAGTTTAAATATCTTCTTTACAGTCTGGCGTTTAGACTTTTTAAGTTTCTCAGCTTTTAACTTTTCACTTTGACGACTGTATGTATGTACAATAAATGTTCACAGTGAACTGAGCAAATTGCTTTAAAAATGTTTTCTGAATGTCTGTCCTATGTACCTTCATTCAGCATGTAGAAATAATCTAACTTAATGTATAAGAAATTTTTATAACTAATGCATTGCTGATGATACATGAATCTTCTGTAAAGCAGAAAATTAGGAAGAACTAGAAACGATTTCCAACCAAGCTTTGAAAGATTACTCTGAATGGTTGAAATTTAATAAGCTAACCATTAACCTAGAAAAAACTCATTATTTTCTAATATTCAGGAAACACAATGGTAACATTCCAAAGCTCCAATTAAAACTTGGAAACCTATATATAAATGAACAAACTAAAACCAAATATTTTGTGGAATGAACACATTAACACTCATAAATAAGATTAACAAACCTCTATGTTTCCATATCAGAAATATTCTAACCAAAGAAAAGCGAATTACTGTATACAAATCACCCTTTTCCTCAAAGATAAACTATGCCATTGAGTTATATAGAAGAAAAAAATAACATTTGGCTCAAACAGCTCCAAATAACTCAAAATCGAATCATTAAGATCTTATTTAATAAAAGGAAGACTGAAAGCACAAATGGAATCCACCAAGTATTAAAATTATTAAAAGTTGAAGACTTGAGTTGAGGCTTACGCTCTTAGTGAACGGTCTCCGAGCTCTCCGAATGATATTCACTCCCAACCTTCAACCTGAAGCTCTAATAAATTGAAACTCTGAAGCTCATTATATTAAATACAGGTGTCACTAGGAGAAATCTTAGAAACTCAAAAATATGGTAACAGACTCGGCTGTCATTGAATGGAACAATATAGGCGCACCTATAAAAAGAATAAAAAATCGTGAAGTGAAGTGTTTAAAATCAAACTCATAGAGTCATTCATAGTCATTGTAATGTATAAAGTCTGACTGCAATTATGAATTCTTATGTCTATCAAATATGATCCTCGTATCATCTTTTTCATTTTATAAAATTTATCACCTCAATCACCTTGGTTATTACATAGATAGATGTATTTCAATAAAATTATCTTACTAAATTTGGACACGTAGGGATACTATTAAAATAAAACATTAATAATATTTTTTCCTACATATTTAATTATATATATATAGGTATATCTTTTGGAAGAAAATGGCAATGCATGAAGACAAACAGTATTTTCCTGCAATATACTTTTGTCTCCATTTCTGCGGTTACAGACAATCATTTCCTTTTCCCTTTCGTCCTCTAAGCAAAGTAAAACTAAATTAAAAACTTTTACTTCAAAATTGAAATTACTCTTATACTATATGTTTATTCCTTCAAACCTAACCAATTTTAGTGTTATTGTGTATAATTGAATAATAATTGATATTGTTTGTTAACTGTTAAAAATTATGCACTAATGGATTATTGGATATCATGATTTAAAATTCTAAACTTTTTAAGTGAATGTATTTAATGCTGTAGGTATATTCATAAGCACAATGACAATAGAGACATTATGTGAAAGAAGAACTCAACCAGACTTTCAGAATAGGAACAACGGGTAAAAATGAAATATAATTTATATGCTATCAATTTAAAAATCTAATAATTAAATAATTTTTGAAAGTCATCTCCAGCTCACGAAAGAATTCTTGCATTCTTTCTTGTTTTATAATGATCAGTTATCATAATTTTAATTGAACACTTTAAAGATTTCTTTCGTTCAGAAAGGTAGTACATAGATAATTTATTAATTTGTGTCATTTCAGACAAAATTCAAATGTTTTGACACATTTCAATTTCAATGTTAATCAAACCATGTCTGTTTTTGAAATAGAAACAGATTGCTCTAAATTGTCTGTTCACTAACACGTAGGTGTAGTTAATAATTATGGTTGTCACACACAAAATGGATTCCAAAAATATGACATAGATTCCGTTTTTTTCTGTAGAAATACTCAATAAAACCTTCTAATGGTAAGGATTTCATCATTTTTCAGTTATAAAAAAATTAATATTCATTTTATGCCGAAGTGAAAAGACTCATCGACATTTCTTTGAAGTAAGAAAATCGTCTTTTTATTTGCCTTAAATCTAAAGGCAAAATAAATTTAAAACTAAAATTTCTTTAGGTATACCATAACCAGAGATATTAATAGTAGGGGAGATAGCAAAGTTCGCGTTTAACCAGTATTAAAAAATTGGTTTGTTTACAGTCGCTGTCCTCCATAACTATTTTGCAGCAGAACTTACGGATTGAATATAATTTATCGTAAAAAAATCCAATTAGGATGAATAATGTGAGTATGATGCATAAATAAATTCTCATGATATAAAATTGCATTTATATCATGAGTTTATAGTTGTATCATTACATAATCGACTTGATAAATGTTTCAAAACGGCCATATAGAGAATAATTTTGCAAAACATGTTTTTTGTGCTGCTATAAATTGCAATGCACAATCAAAAAGGATAAAAGATGATTCAGTAAAGAATGTTGATAGGTATGTAGAAAGTTAATATATTTAAAAATTGTATGATAATTTATTTTTAATTTGTCAGAGATCATTTCATTCTCATGTTTATTTGTTTATTGAACATGCATGCCATTTACAATTAATGCATTGACTTTGCATTATGCTTTCTGTAATATATTATCTTTTTAGGTAGAAATCTGAAATTATGGCTAAAAATATTGGAAGACTTGGATTCCTACACCTACAACTGGAAAAATATTCTTGTCTGTTCAGATCACATTACGCACACCTAAACTAATAAAATAAGCTGATACTATTTTGATAGCTTTGGGTGTTATATAATTTAATGATTCATATGAATGCACAATGAATTGTTAAAATTTGTAGGTAGATAATTTTATGTAACATTTTAAAATTCAATAAGTCTTTGAAGTTGTGCAAACTGTCAAAATTTGTACCTGGCACTATGAAAGCATAAGGCCTTATGCTTTCATAGTGCCAGGTACAAATTTAGGGTGACTCTATAGTCTATAACTATATTCTTCTTCTTATATTTCTGTTAGGCTCTTTCATTGTTAGGTGAGATACAGATACATAATTTTACACCTAAACTTATAGATAATTAAATTGTTAATTTACATGTCCCAATATCATCTTAATCTAGTTGGTTTGATATATTGATTGTATTAAATGTTAATTAAATGTACATACTATTGTACTTGTTATTATGTGGTAACTGACCTGTATACATATATATATAAACATGGGAATAAACATTATTGGTACAGTTAACACATTATAACCTACATACATGTAGGTACTGTATATATTTATTTTGATATGTGTATAAATTCCACTTTTGTACAGAGTATAAATATGTACATAATTACATAAATACCTAGTAAATATGAACTTGCCATATGAACTCCTTTTTCATAGGTATTTCTTTATATTTGTTGATTATATTTTACACATGAATTTATTTATTGCAGCAGAGATATCTTTGTGTTTACATATTCTCAATCTGCATAAAAAATAAATGCATAAAATAATGAATATAATAGAAATAACACAACCATAACTTTTCTACTAACAATTCACGGATTAAAATTAGATAATATCAATTTCAAACTTTTTTAATAGCCGCTAAATCTGCTGCAAAATAGTTATGGCGGCAGCAAATGTAAACAAACGATAAATTTAAACAGTTTGCTATCTCCCCTACTATTAATATTTCTGACAATAACCTTCCAACTAATATTTTCTATAACAGCCTTCCAACTAATATTTTCTATAACAACCCTCCAACTAATATTTTCTATA
>JAYJLU010744357.1:0-11573 GCA_036873645.1 Minona dolichovesicula | reverse complement strand
AATCTATTTGACAAAAGCAAAATATTCATTTTAGTGCAATAATGAATATTTCGGCAGCTTTCGTTATACACTACTTACATAACTCAACAAGTATACAGAAAAGGATCTCAATCCGATACCGACTGTTTCAACCTTGTTAGCTATCATCAGTCGGATATAGAGAACATCAAAACAATCCACAACACTCCTCTCTATTCTCTCATCTCCAGGAACCAGAGACATATCACTATCACCTATCACCTTCCTCAAAACCCTCAAAAATTTACGAAACTTTTCGCAGAAGCTTAAGGATCATAAAGAAAAACGCGAAGTTATAAGTCAACCTGGGAATCCAACAAGAATATTACACAAGCTCCCGAGCCTTAGGAAGAAACATCAAAGGAATGTTAATTTTGTATTCTTCAAAAAGACACTTACATTGAAGCCGTAGAATCTCACCTCAAAGATCGATTCTGTTACCGCAGGGTTACCGCATCACACACATCTTCAGCAAAGTATCGATATCCTAACAATTGGAAATTGAAAACCTCTCAATCTGATTTATTGTGATGGTTTAGGAATGCAAATATCAAATATTTATGGAAGTGTACAAAATGTAAGTGTACAAATGTGAAATATTTTCGTATGTACGTTAAAAAGATGAAATTGTTATAATATCAGTTTGAATGGCTTAGATTGGACAAAAACATCATTCTGTGGACACTTGGTGATATTTAATCAATTAGCAGCAGAAATCTCTTCACAAAAACATTAGACATGGAACAATATCAACTAATTTCATTCTTCTTCCAGAAAGAAAAACTGATTATATCCTTTGATAAAACTCCAATTTTGAACATTTTGAACACAGTTCGAGTAATGAAATGAAAGGGATACAAGTTACAAGAAAAAGGGTCAGGATATGCCAAAACCTCAAACCTCATAACATCAGCTTATCAGCAATAGTTGTTATCACAGTTCTTCATAATAATAGGAGCCGGATTTTAATTTTGTACTTTAAATAAATTTATTTTATTATTACTATAAATATCTATAATAAACTTAACATTTACGTACATAATCTTTACTACAATATAAAAAAGCCTAGAATTGGTTATCGGCTGTCATTTTAGGAGACAAGTGTGGCAGATTTGGAAACAAAAGTTATCTCTTCAGCAAGAAATCGATGACTTTTAATAAAGGAAAGAATTATTGTGATGGTTTAGGAATGCAAATAACAAATATTTATGGAAGTGTACAAAATGTAAGTGTAAAAATGTGAAATATTTTCGTATGTACATATCTTAAAAAATGAAATTGTTATAATATCAGTTTGAATGGCTTAGATTGCACAAAAACATCATTCTGTGGACACTTGGTGATATTTAATCAATTAGCATATAAAAACAACCTTGCTGCTACGAGAGAATTTTTAAATATTGAATTAGCATATGATTATTAGTTCATTTACTCGTTTTATGTCACCTCGCATTATTTTCATTTAACTTCAGGATACGTAGGTAGTTGGTGTATACATAAACATCTTATCGACTATAAGATATATATACATATATATAAGAGTTAGCTCAGCCGACAAAAAAACTGAAATCAATCAGTTAGCTTAAAAGTAATTAGAATTAATCTTTGTTTAGCTAAAAAATGTTTTTTTCAAATATTTCATTAATTTGCTTTTGTTTAATGTTTCCAAACTGTGCCAAAAAATCCTCTCGATTATTTAGTCGATCGATTCTTCAACTTACAGGGGCATCTGAGTGGCACCGTTCTGGCATCCGATGCCAGAGCCTTATGTGTATTCTAGTCTTCAGGTACGCTAGTCGATATGTCTATTACCTTCCTTAATATTCTTGCTGATCCTAAAAATGCTACCTATTGAATAAGCCCTGAGGTATCTAGCTCTAGCTCTTCGATCTTCGATCCATTTCCTTAATTTCTTAGGTGTTGTCACTAGGCGTTGGCCTCGACTATATGATTGGTAAGACTTTCGCGTCTTAAGTTTCCAGCTCTTCTTAATTTCTCTGAAAAGCACTACATATCGTTCTATCGTCTCATCCTCTTTTGAATTGACTCTGGGATCTAATGGTACTGCAATGTCAATTATAACTACTTGTTGTTTTTCATTGTCTACTACCAGAATATCAGGTCTATTGTCTTCTATTCTGTGATCTGTTTAGATTCTGAAGTCTCATAGTACATATCTTTATTTTGTCATTTTCTAGGACTGTATGTGTGAACAGACAGAGGTGTGTTATTGCCTAGATGTTGGTACCAATTGCTCACATGATGAAATCCTAGTTTCTTACAGAGTCCCCAATGTACAATGTTAGCGATTCCATCGTACATTGCTTTATATTCAGTCTCTGCCAACTTGCTACATTCACTTAGTAAGAGAGTACATGGTTAAATTTTTTTGCTCTTGACTTTCTGATGTTATAGCCTGCAGAGTGTTACCTGAGGATTTTCGTTAGAGGAATCATGGCTATTATAAACAGTAGTGGTGACAGAGTCTCAATGAAATATATGCCTCGTCTTATGTTGACTTGTCCTAGAGTGATTCATTCTGCAATGAGAGTTGTTTTCCAGGTTCTCATACTATTATTTATGAGCGTAATGATGATGATTTACTACACCTAGTAACTCAAGGCATTTTAGAACCCATGATTGTGGGACCATATCGTAGGCCTTCTTGTAGTCAATCCATGTCATATGTACATAGGCTTTTCTTGGCTTCCTTGAAATTATTTAGTACCATCTTGTCTATTAAAAGTTGGCTCTTAATGCATCTAGTCTTTTTCTTCCAACCTTTCTGTTCTAGGTGTAACTCTCTTATAGCATTGATATATTCGTATATTGCTTCTGACATAATTCCTGTAAGTAGCTTAATTGTATGTTGTCAGTAGACAACTATTGACTATGTACTGGTTGGAAACTATTGGCCCTTTAGTTTCATCTTTCATTATGAGGACTGTTTTACCTTCCGTCATCCATGTACCATTGGTCTGTCGCATATGGATTACTCCAGAATTCTTTTGACTCATCAGAATTAGGTACTGGTTGTTCCTTCATTGTCTTGCTACTGCGTTCATTGTAAAGTTGTCGTTGGTCTGTCTTGAAGAGTTGATTCTGATTGATTTGTTTATTCTTCTTATCATATCTGTGTAACCTTTACAGCAACAATTATTATTATTATTAGATTATAAATCTATTTTTACAAAAACAAAATATTTATTTTAGTGCAAAACAAACATTTCAAATTTTACAAAATAAAAGTCGTGGCACATATCAAATGAAACCCAGAGTATACTTTCAAATAAAATCTTCTTCAGTGCGTTTTTAAGAGTGAAAGAATCAAAACAACAATCATAAACTTTTAAAATTATAGAAATGGAAACTGCCAGGTAACATGGATAAATTATATTTTAGATTTACAAAGTTATTTCTTAAAATTATTAAATAATGTAATGGAAACGAGATTCACGATAATTCATTAAATGTCTATAGGAATTAGGATTTCTGTAAAAAGGAGCACATAAATAAAATTTCTGAGGAAAATAAACGATACTATCAATGCCTGGTCTAGAAAAGGTGTTGCGGCGTCGAATCCATTTCAAAATATCATTGGAGGGTAAAACGGTGGAATTTCAAATCAAATCAAATCTTGGAAATAAAAATCTTCGCATAAAGAATGGTCACAGAAACTTACTGAAGTGTGGTGACACAGATTACAGTTATTACAGCAATAAAAATCAAAGGCTAAAAAATGCATATTATAGATACCAGACAATCTTAATACTTCATTATTTAATATTTCTAAGCGAGCGGGAACTTGACTAAATAAATTTTAAAGAACCAGCTTTGTCAAAATCAGACATAGATGAACATTTACGTGCTATAAACTGAGATCTAATAGGTAATACAATATTTAAATTTATGAGAATAGAAAGAATGTTTATGTTTATGTAAAAGCTGACCTGTGTACGTGTTCTTAAAGAAAATACAAAAAGATAAAGTATTCGATGATGCAAAATTAATGTCTTTAGAAATGATAAGATCAAGAAGAGATTATGATTATGATTATGAGATTCACCAGTAATTTTCATTCTACTATGAAATTTGGATTCGGCCTTTTCTAAACTAGGCATTGGCCGGTAGTATCGTTTATTTTCCTCAGAAATTTTATTTATGTATTCCTTTTTAGACAAATCCTAATTCCTATAGATATTTAATTAATCATCTTGAATCTCGTTTCCATGTTAATGTTCAGCTCAAAATTTTAAAAGTTTAGGACTGTTGTTTTGATTCTTTCACTTTTAAATACCCACTGACGAAAATTTTATTTTGAGAGTATTTGATTCTACGTCTATGACTTTTATTGGTTGCTCACACATTTTTACATTTAAAAAACGCTTTTTTATGTGAAACTATATTTTATGTTCAATGTTCAGACCTGGTTGAGTAAAATGGCGCATTCCATCTCTCAGAGAGTTTGGTGGATTGGAGTTGATAATCGAACGGAAATTGAAACTGCTCTCGATAGAAATAGCACACGAAATACTTATCGGTGATCAATATCTATTATAATACATTATAATATATCTTGTCTGCAGCTGTACAAAACATAATATTATTGTTTCGAATACTCTCATTTTCATATGTCTTAGTAAGCCGTATAGCCGTAATCCCACTAAGATATATTTTATATTACATACATATATTTTATATACTAAGACATAATACTGATCAATCATACAGACAGTTAAATAAGGATGTGTGCCGAAGAGATTAGAGGAGGTGGTTCGACTCAAAATGCAAAGAAGCACACGAAGCAGCTCTGAGAAACGATACCAGAACTATCTACAAAACTGTTCGTGAGCTGACAGGAACAAGTAGTAATTCCAACGTACCTATCAAAGACAAAAATAGTCGTATCCTGCTGACAACTATATCAAACAAAATACAAAATGGGCAGAACACTTTCATGAAGTCTTGAACCAACCTACATATACGGAATACAGTTTGATCTAGAGCCGATAACTTTCCAGGTAGAGACCTAAATGTTACAATTGAAGAAATCACTCTTGAAGAAACACGCAAATAAATTCAATCGTTAAAAAATAATAAAGTAACAGGAATTGATAAAATCTCTGCAGAATTGCTGAAACACAGTGACGAAAATATGATAAATTCTCTTAAGAACCTTTTAAACAACTGCTGGAATAGCGAATGTGTACCAACAGACTGGCGGTAAGGCATGATTGTTAAACTACCCCAAAAGGGTGATCTCAGTAACTGTAATAATTGGAGAGGTATTACACTCCTATCCATACCCGGAAAAGTATTTTGCAGTATTCTTCTATCTATTGACATTCAATTAGGAGAAGAACAAGCTGGGTTCTTCCGTAATGGGTGCTATTGTAACGACCAAATATTCACTCTCAGAAATACCATTGAACAATGCCTGGAATTCAATCAAAACTTGGAAATTATCTTCATCGATTTCAAGAAAGCCTTTGACAGTGGTACATCCTAAGATCGTATGGTATCCCCAGAAATATGTGAATATCTTCAAAAACATCTATTTGAATAGCAGCAGCTGTATCAAAACTGACAGTGGGAAGACTGATTTCTTTGAAGTAAAGAATGGAGTACGCCAAGGTTGTATTTTATCACCTTTATTTTTCCTGCTAGCAATTGATTATGTTATGAGGAAAACAACCAACATACCAAATGCAGGATTAAACTGGTCAGCAAAGAGTCGTTTAACTGATCTCGATTTCGCAGATGACATCGCTTTACTCTCTGAAAATAGACATACCCTTCAACAACTAACATCTGAACTTGAAAACAATGCTGCACAGATCGGTCTTAGTATTATTGTTGAAAAAAAACCAAATACAATGCATCTTGGTCAAAGAGCAATCAATCCCATTAGAGTAGTTGGTATTCATCAAATTAAGGAAGTAGATAATTTTACCTATCTTGGAAGTGTCTTCACCAATAATAGTGACATCATGGTTTACATCTCTTGCAGAATAGGCAAAGCAACGGCTGTCTTCCAAAGAATGTATAAAATATGGAAATCAACAGCAATTTCCTTGACTCTAAAAATCAAACTTTTCCAGTCCACAGTACTTCCGACTGCCATCTATTCCTGCGAAACATGGCGAACCAATAGGAATATTGCACGTAAACTTGATGTCTCACATCAGCAATAATGAAATCAGGGACTTCTAATCTACCGGGACGAAAAATGTTAAAAGCATGTCCTTTAGTAATCTAAAAGGGAGATTAGTAGTCCCTGAATGAAATATTGAGTCATACAAACTCGAAAAGACTTGGCGAAAGTATAACAGAAAGAAGATTACGTTTTGCAGGACACGTCCTAAGAATGCCTCAAATCGTCAAACATGGCGTACTTTTGCTGCCCAATGTGTTTATAGGCATGGGAGGAATTAAGTCTACGTAAGTCTTTGCAAGACATAATATTATTGTTTCGAACTGTTTCCCTTGGTGGCCGTCAAGACATATTAGTATGTCTCTTCACAGTCACAAGACTGAAAAAACAAACAAGAGACTCACATCAACTGAATGTCATGAGCCTCTATTATTCATATAAAGTCCTAAGATTTCAAATAATAGTTTTGCATGTTTTTTCTCAAGTCTCTGGAGAAAAGTCTCTGTAAGACTGAAGTGAAATAAGAGACTCTCTTAAATTTGACATAAGCCTCGTCGTGTTCTTTATATACATAATGATGAAATCGCAGTAGCTTCATCACTATGTTTGACGCTCTTGACAATTGTTCGTATGAATGAACAAATCGTCACGTCGAAGTCGGGACTCAATGTCTCGCAGTATGAAAGCTGCTCGAGCATTTACATACCCCTGACTGAAGTTTAATTCGTCTTCAGACGATTTTGCGCATCCTCGTTATGCTACAGTTGAGAATCGTGTCGACCGGTATACTGGTATCTAGTACACCTGCGGTTATAGTTACTGGCTTTACACCAGCCCCAAACACCGTGTCCGGCTTGGGAATATCTATGCCACCCAACGGACATGCGCAGATACTATCAACTGTTTCCGGGCGAGATTAAGATTTAGAGGCATTCAATCTTAATCTCTCGGATGGTAGCCTTGCACCATTGGTCTTTCGACCAGGTACATAAACCAAATATCCGAAACTTCGGTTCCTCTCGTATTGAGCAGTATTACGTACAGTTGACACCTAATACTCATCGGTTAGGGGTAAACAGGTAAACAGGATAAAACTAAACTGTCTCACAAGCTTTCTCGATACGCTGTAGAGGCTGGAACAGCCATACGACATTCCATTGCAATAATGGAGTTTTTGGGGAAAAGCGGAGATTATTGATTCAGGATGATTTAGGAAGGTAGTAAAAGTAACGTAAAATGGCTTTGACTGAAACTTCGAGAGCAAGTGTATGTATACTATAGAGAAGGCAACAGAATCAATTGTTCGACCACAAAATACGTAGATAAAGTGGTCAATAAAGACAAATTTTTTTTTACTTGGCACGAGATGTGGAAATCGTAACAGTTAACAGTTGCCATAAACATAATATTCTGCTTGTTTATGCTTTGTGTCTCTCGAAACATCAAAATTATGTATTTCTCAGTAGATTACGTGACCCAGTCGTGCACTACATGTTGCGAATTTTGTCTTTTCGTACATTGTGGATGAGTTTGTCATGTAGAAATTCTCGGAAGTTGTGCATTGCGGGACATTATGAATTTAATGACCTTGACAACGGTTTTCTTCGTACAAACTATAATTTACATAATTTATAGTCAACTTTCCTACGCGTAAAAATCATCACGGTAAACGAAACACTCCAAATTATCTACAGAGATAGTCATGCCTATAATCCTCTTGATAATTCTGATCATCTTGTTATATTCGTAAAAGTGTGAATCTCCAGTCCAGAAAACACCCTCAAAAAAATAATAAAAGACTTTGTTTCAAAGTGACAGCCGCACAGATAGAACATAGATACAGAATAAACGATCGTTCATAAAAGCATTCTGATTAAAAAGTTTTTTCGTTCATAGGATTATGAACGGGGATTGTAAATTTGTGTTTGCGGTCGCGGAGATTATGACGATGGCTGTTGATGGGAGTAAGGAACTGATGAAGTACGTGGCATTCGTCATTGATAATGCGGTGGAACAATCTTTTTTGCAGAGGCCCTTTTGCAGAGGGTTCGTAGTTCTGTTTTGTAGTCTCAGAATCCATATCTCTTACTTCTATATTAACAAAACTGCAGAGACGCGATATTTCGTCTGCGTTGGCTAGACCCCACCATGCCTGGCAGGAATAGGTGATTTGGCTGATTACCAGGCTGTTGAATATTTTGTGAATGTTGGAGTCTTTTAGGACGTGGCTTTTCAATATCTTGAGTGCGTATAGGAGGCTGCTACACTTTGCGGCCTGATTTTTCACATGCTTAGTTACTCGGAGTCCATTGGAGGAAGTAACTCCCAGGATATTAATAGCATCTACCCTGTTTATATTTGGCAAAAGTTCAGGGAGGTCTGTCTGTTTGCATCTGGGCCTTGAAAAAATAACTTCTTCGGTCTTTACTTCGTTTAATTTCAGATTATTGGTGGTAGCCCATTCTTGAACGTTTTGTAACTCGCTGGTGTCGATGTCGGATTGTGGAATAATCAAGTACGTGTCATTAGCGTACTTGACGTAGAAATTGTTCTGATCAACTGGTTTGAGGTCTGAGGCAACGACAGTGTATGATTAACTAAGAACTCCGAGTAACTAAGCATGTGAAAAATCAGGCCGCAAAGTGTAGCATCCTCCTATACGCACTCAAGATATTGAAAAGTCAAGGGCCAAGGTCAGATCCCTGTATCACTCCTGCATTAATGGTTTGCACATTGGAGACTTCACCTGCAAAGCTGGGGAATTGTTGGTGATCAGTGAAGAAATCTAATCGCCAGTTAAATATTTCTGCTGGAATATTGAGAAGTCCTAGTTTCCTGAAGAGGGTGGCATGTCGCACGGTATCGAACGCTTTGGAGAAGTCTATATCTAGAACTCGCGATTGCTGCTGCGATGTCATAGGTGAAACAGTGGGTCTAAAAGCAAATTTATCTTCATAATTACCTTTGCCGGCAATCAAAGGGTTTAGGTAGTACTTTATGAGGAGCTTTTCTGTTGTGCGTGCTAATAATGACGTGATAGATATTCGCCTGAAATCAGGTGCAGTTGATGGGTTTGATAACTTTGGAATTGGCATAATGCTTGCGCTTTTCCATTGTAGTGGAACAGTGGATCGGTTGATTGATTCGTTGAGCATCGCTGTGATAGGCTTATACAGGAAATCTGCTCCTAATTTCAGAAACCAGCAAGGCTTGTGGTATTTAGGTAACATGGGTCACTTTCAAAGACTACCGTGCAAGCACGTTACAGCCGCCCACATCTGATGATGTCAATATAAAATGTGAATTGTTCTACGAAATCTTTTATCACATTTTTAATACATCTATCATTCTCAATACTTTCCCAAATCGTTGGTAAATTAGAACAATTATTCCTATAACAAAATCAATAAACCATACGTCAAAGATTATCAACCAATCTCTGTAATTCCTATTGTCTAAAATCTAAAATCTCATCTACTCGCGCTTATCCACTCAATTCATTGCCAACTACGGTCCAAATCAAATTGGTTTCCGACCTATGAGTGACACTTCTTGCGCGCTTATAAGATCAACAATTTCATAAACAAATCTCTAGATAACTCTACTACTCATGCTACTTCTCTTATTGCTTTTGACGCATCAAAAGCTTTCGATAAAATCCCTCATCACATGCTAATAAGCAGACTCTATACCCACAGGCTTTACCAATTGGCTCAGAGATTACGTAACCAATCGCTATCAATTTGTGTCTTATAATAATCGAATCAGCAGTCTTACAGCTTATCCTCTGGTGTACCACAAGGCGGAATCTTATCTCCAGCACTATTCTGTATTTATATGGAGCCGTTATACCAAACTAACAGCACAAATTATATCTCCAAATACGCTGACGACGTAATTCTAAACACAAAAAACACAAACAAATCAAGATGACGAGTCAAAAACAGAAACAGAAATGAACCACTTCTTCACTTGGACCAATTCTGTTGGAATTACAATTATGTAACAATAATATATCTTCACGACTCTTAATAAGAAAAAGACACTCTTTTGATATAGATAATAGCTGTCTTTAAAATATTCCTTTAAAATTAATCATTCTCTCAACAGATTTCATAGAATTCTGTGTATTACTCCTAATTGTAATCGTAAGTGTATAGTTGATATTTACAGTATATATGTATATGATCAATTAGATCGTTTATTCTTTTTATTAAAGCCTTAATAAATATAAATCAACGTTTAGTTCAGTCGTTTAGACATTCCTTACTGTATTACTACTCGTACTATTATGTAAATCTTTTATCCTTCAAATGTCATTATTATACAATCAAAAGCACAATAGAATTATTATTATTATTATTAATAATAATTTCGCTGTCTCCAGAGATGAACAATCTAATCTGTCTTATATGCTACCCAGTGCCAGCAGACAAATACCAAAACATATTTGGTGGAGAGATCCAGACCATAGAAAAATAACAAGGGGGAGGGGCGCGGAAGTGGTGCTCCAAACAGTAACAAATAGGGTAATATGACATCAAGTTGACCTGGATGCCTCTCTATCCAATCAACTGTTAGTTTAGAAGAAGAAGAAGAGGAATAGAGGATTCTGCGTGTTAACTGGCCTACAATTCCAGAAATAGAAATAGTAAATCTCGACTACTTACATATATAATGAGGTCGTGAAGGAAAAATATTTGAGTCGTTGCATCTGCAAAGCATTTTCTACAACAAACCCTCTAGTCTAGAAGTTAAGTAGTAAATTACACTTTTAGAGAACCCTCCATTATAGGAGGAGATTCTCCTATCCAGGAGGTATACAGACAGAATTCCCAATATATGTACATTATTACAAAGAATAATTTAGAACAGCATAATCTATGAGAGCATTCCTTCAATGTACAACATCCGAGAAATACTGTCAAAATGAGTGTTTATAAATTTATCAGTCCACCAATCAGCGCTGATTGGTCGCAATTACTCAAACTTAGAAAGTTGAGCGGCAGTCTTGGCACTGTGGTACCCCGCCAATTATGTTCAGTCAGCCACTGGGTATACTTTGAAGGCCTTGTCTATTATTCGCAATATCCTCATAATGCAAAACACTTAGTAATACTTGAAACAATTATCTTCCGGACGTTTATGACTGCCTTTTTTGCTGATAATTTATGTAAGTGGTAGACATCTAAGCCTATGGCAATAGGCTAGTTAGCTCATAACTAACAGCCTAGCGCCGTAGCTACAGTATATATGTGTACTGAAAATGGTCGACTTTTCGAACCTCTCTAGAGAGGCCCCAAATAAACGAAATGATTTGAAAATTTATATGCAAGGTGTCATGTGCCATACTAAGACATGTACAAAATTTCATTAAAATCGGTTCACTAGTTCAAAAGAT
>JAYJLU010744356.1:0-18676 GCA_036873645.1 Minona dolichovesicula | reverse complement strand
TATCTCTTGATTACAAGGAAAAATCACATTTTTACAGATTTTTTACACATTATCATAAACTTTTTTCCACGTCTGTACCTACATAGTTTCAGATTATTAGCTTCAACTCATATTTTTATATTTTGTAATTCATCGTGAACTATTTAATTATGCTTGGTGCTGGTAAAATACCATATACATACATCGTCTGCATACATCACAATTCGATTATCTGCATAGCTGGTTTTCAGATCGGAAATCATTGTACTGACTGAAAAGAGTTGAAGTTTCATACGGATTTGTTGGATTTAAAATTTTAGCTATGGGTATGATTGTCTTACATTGATTCAGAACTTGAGATTTATTCAATGAAACATTTATTAGTTGGGTCACTTTGATAAAATCTTCCGAAAGTTTAGGACAGAGCCGCGTGAACCTGTAGTTCACTGATATATTCCTGATACTATTTTCCATTTGAGGTGTTATGTATTCTGTTGCAGTTAGTAGACATGTGTGTATAATGTTCGTTTAGATGTTTTGCACTTAACAGAAAATCATTGTGAGTTTGATTTTAAGTGTTTTCGTTCTCCAGATTTCATATTGCTTTCTCCCAGAGTTTACTCAGGTTATGTCGATCCGGTTTCTTTAAACTCTCGGAGTTATTGTATATTATAATAATTCTTTGGATTCCTGAATAGATTGGGCTAACTGACGTTTTTTGCATTTTCGATTGGTGGAAAACCAGGTAGTCTCTAGAAAACCCTTCAACAAAAGTGATCGTATATTTCAAATCCTCACATAAAATTAACTAATAGGAACGACCTTATTTTAAAAAGGACGTTGAATTAATTATTAGCTAGACACTTATCAACACATCAATTGGACACTAAAATTGTGGACGAATATTTACTTCCCAGCCTTAAATCGCCTTCTGTTAAATCCTTAATAAATCGAAGAAAGTTTTTCTTATTATATATATCTAGATCTACTGTATATATTATTACATGTTATTACTTACTCTATGCTGTAGATGTGAATATGTAATTGGTTATTCTTCTTTCTAACTGATTAACAAATTTTATTTTATTCAACTTATTGATGAATGTTAAAATTAATAAAGAAGAGAGACACTTTTAAAATCCCAGTAAAGAATAGAATCAAATATTTAATTAAAATAGGTACATTTTTAGCTCAACAAAGAATATTTGTGATTTTATATTAACTGATTAATTCAGTTCTTTTGTTCTTTTGGATAGGGGTACTTGTTTTGACGATAAAATAAGTTATACATAGTGATTAATATTATATGCCAATGACAAAGAGAATAACATAAATTTTAGTTTATGACATGTAAGTGATATAATAAAGACTTTTGTGAGAATTAAATTAAGTTTTTATAATCTCTTATTAATTTTGTTGTTTGCAGTTGTACTTTCTGTACTTGGAAGATATGGTAAGATACTTTTCTAATTAATTTAATTAAAGGAATGTTGTTTGTCAGCAGTTATGCCACCCCCTTCCTCGCCAACCTATCAAATATTCAACTATGTACTATCAAAAATCTGCCAAACTCTTGATTACCATATTCTCTCTAATTGCCGCCCTGGGCGCCTATTAGAGGGAACTAGAGAGTGAGCTGTAATTAGAGACAGTAATGATAAGTTAAAACGATAATATAATAAGTGTTGTTTGTTTTCATCAAGTTCTTCTAACGAACAACTGGCCTCTATACAGCTTGATTAAACATTTAGCATCGTTTCATAAACTGACCAATGCAATAAAATGAAAAAATCTATGTACATAGTTCACACTCCTATTTTCAACTAAAATGGTGTGGAATCAATACAAACATCCTACTTTTCAGTAAAACTATGCATAGATAAAGAAATGACTACCAAATTTAGATTTAGTTATCCACATTCGCAATTCTTACGAATGAGAACTTGAGAGGAATATTTAGAATTTCTGATTTTGATTTAACGATGGTCAAACAAAATTTCAATCTGAAATTTTCGGAATAGTTAAAAAAATGATTTTTATTAATGTGGATACTTAAAGTAAATAATATCGTTTTCAACAAGTTGGGGTTGAATTCTGGAGTCCAAAATATGCCACAAAGATATTAGATATCAGCAGCTTGTAAAAAAGAAATGAAATAATAATTGAAATTCTGAATGAACAATTAAAAAGAATATTATCTTTTCAAAGGGACTTTCATAAAGTAAGTATTTAAAAAACAAATGAAACGTTCATATGAAAATGAAACATT
Organism: Minona dolichovesicula; assembly: GCA_036873645.1. Classification (NCBI taxonomy): domain Eukaryota; kingdom Metazoa; phylum Platyhelminthes; order Proseriata; family Monocelididae; genus Minona; species Minona dolichovesicula. The sequence goes on along the minus strand of JAYJLU010744356.1, from coordinate 16,428 downwards.
TCTCAAAGAAATAATATCATGTTTGTATAATGACAAATGGAAACAAAGCTTCAATGTTGTCCTCATTAAGCAATCGTGTAGGTGACATTTTAAATTCATGTTAAGAAATAATGCGTTTTTTCTGTAATATTAAGAAATTTATAATTTGTTTTCAAAATGTTGAATCCTTTATTATTTTCTAATGAATAAAGAATTTTACGTAATTTTAAAAAACACATTTTAAAATTTCTATTTGTCTAAATGTATCCCTAAATTATGATGTAAGGTACAATGTGTGCCACTGGTCTTATAAAGATTTATAAAATAGCACAATCTATTTACAAAGCTAGCTATTCAACATTTCATTCCCGATAGTACTTAGCTATGATTTGAAACTTTGACCCATGGATTGGTAGTCCGGCGTTCTAAGCATTCGGCCAGCGCTCTCTATAAAAGAATGAGTTCAAATAAGACAATTTGAAAGCTTTCTTATACTGCATGCTAATTTAACTGGGTGCTGAATCAGACATAGGGATTATTTTCAAAGCTTGAAAGCAGTATCATACTACTAACAGTAGGGTTTAACACCACTTCAACTGCTAGAGTGACTTAAAACTAATAGATTTAGCACAACGCCAGCTAAGCCTTGAATAAATTAAACTAAATTTTTCACTCTTATAAAGATTATGCTATCTTATAAATCAAAAATATTAAAACAATCATAATATAGTGTTTTTTTAAATCAAATTTATTTATAATAACAGTATTGTACCTATATGTACGTCTATACAAGTAAATTTGTTCTACGTATCCGGGTTATGAGTAGAGAACGAGAATAGAATTTCTTCGGATACAATTTATTGTTATAAAAGGTTCAGACTTTTCGCTAGATATAGCTTCATCAGTGAGATTTACAGGTATGAATAGATAATGCAGGAAATTAAAATAACAATAACAGGTAGTATGAGTGACAAGATTATGATAAAAGACATTGTTATTTTAATTTCCTGCATTATCTATTCACACTGATGAAGCTATATCTAGCGAAATGTCTGAACCTTTTATAACAATAAAATGTCTCTATACTTTCATTTGAAATGCATGATTATTTTAGCGAATGCCCAATGTGCTGTTGCAAAACAGAATGGTAAGTGTTTGCAAATATTTAAGAAATAATTTAAATAAGTTATTGAATCATTCTCATCAACATTATTAAAGATTTCAGATTTCTTGAAACCATTTGTAAATAAAGTAGACTGGCTGAATTCGACATAATATGTCGAATTCAGCCAGTAAATGTAAAACTATATTTTTAGTAACAAGCTTTTAAAAATATAGTTTTACATTACATTTGAATTCTATTATAAATTCCTTATTTCCTTTTCTCAGTTATTATTGTTGACTGTCAATAGAATTTGCTTTGATATATTTCATATAATTTAATCAGAATGTAAGCATAGAGTTCTAAATAATTACTGTTATTAAGTCTAAAACACATAAGAGAAGAAATAAGAAAAATAGGTTAAAAAATTGTATATTGTACATATATTGTATTGTATATTGTAAAATAGGCTATATTGTATAAACTTTCTGACAAACGCGAAAAGTAGAAGTAGGGCTTAATAAATCATGCATTAAAAGGTTGAATGGAGATTGCAGGCATTAATATAAGAAAAAGAAAAGTCTAGACCGCCAGTTCTAGAAAAAATATTTCTGTAAACAAAGTGTTTAGACATAATATTTGTTAATACCAGTAAATTAAAATTAAAGGTCCTACGCTGGTATTGGTGGTTGGAAAGCACTGAAAGGCACTGATTTAAATGTGATATGCTTCCTGGCATATTTTGTAAAAATGTTTACGATCGTGTGTGGATATAATGTTCAGTAATATAATGCATAGGTAAGGTCTTTATTATCGCAGTAGCCCATTTCTCTGCATGGTTTTAGAACGATTGGATCCAGATCTTCTCGTCAGCGTTTGTATGTATATCTTCATCAAACTTGGACAGCATAGGTTAACCGATTCGAGAATTTTGTAGATATTGTCACTCATTCTGAGGTTGTTTGTTAGCGTAACACGAAGAATATCCCTACAGTCAAAGCGAGGGATATTGTCTATATTGTCAAAAGGCATAGTCAGATTTCTTCATAAGTAGAATATTATGATTTCCTTGAACTTTATAACATTTAGTTTGAGATAATTCATATCGATATATTGATATATTCCGCACAGTTCTGGATATTTGTAAGTTGTATTGTTGTTGCTGATATGGAGGCTGGAAGTAAAGATAGGTATAATATGCGTATTTTATTATTTTATTAGTCGGGGATGGTCAGATCACTTGTCTACGCTGCCCAAATGTCTTTATGGTTGTTGGAGTTTAAGTATCAGTTTTCTGACTTTTCAGTCAGTTGATGAGCTTCTCTAATGTGACCATTTCTATTGAGTGTGTTTCCATTACAGAGACGGATTTTTATACATGGCGTGACAAACGCTGATCTCCCGAGGTGATGGTGATTGTTCGTAGAGGAAAGAATCTATCAAGAATGTCCAATATTGTAGTTCTTTGTAAAAATTATCGAATAAGATCTGGGTGACGGTGTTGTTACAAATGAGTGGATACATATTATATTCGCTGAATTCGGCAATTTGCCTAGGTGATCTAGCTCGCACTGAATGTATTTTCTTTTCTTTGGCGAGGGTAGCGTTAGTATGATTGGAAGTTCCAAAGACGTCTATCATAGTCTGTGTTGATCAAAGAACTCATAATTATAGTATAATATTCTGTAGCTATATGAGTTCATTGAATTCATATTCATCTGCTAAGTTACGATAATTATACAGATACGATAGTTTTATATAATAAAGTCGATATGGATAATTAAAACCGTGAATATACATATATTCTATCTATGTACTGTAGCTTTTAATACGGGTGGGTTTTATAACAATCTCAAGCACAGTATTTTCCATAACGTCATCTCTATATGTTAGCATTCCCGGCTATGAGAATGAAAAGTGATGGATCGTTTGCTATAATACTAGAAACACATTCTTCTTCAAAATAGTTCAGGATTTCAGTAGGTATTAGTACAGGTGTGGGAGGATTGTAAATTGCACAGATGGTGTAATGTCTTTTATTGTAGGTATATGTAGGTTAACCACAGAGTTTCGAGTTGTCAGTCAAGTAGGGGATATTCTTTTTTAGATGATCGCAATACCGCTCCCTGTTCGTTTTGGTCCATCTTTTCAAATTATATAGTAATCATTATGATTGATAAACATTTATGCATTCAAACAATTTTATTTTTAACGACAAAACTATACATGAAATCTAGTCAAAATATTGTGGATGTATTTTCTTTTTTAGTTTTAACAACCCTAACAATCAAGAACCAAGGTAATTTTTTGTATGCTTGCATACTTGTGTCCAGAAGTGTGCAGAAATGTGATTTACACATTTTTCTAATAACATACTTATTTAACATTTCTAAATTATCTGCTCTTCAATAAGAAAAGCATAGACTATAATCAGTATGAGGTGAGATATTTATTTTAATTTTATATAAAAATGTTCTTTATATAAGTATGTACCTTAATCTCTGCATGTTTTAAAAATAAAAAGGATAAAATGAAGTCACATATTATTCCATCGGATATTTGAAATTATCATCGGCATGTATTTGTATGTACTAATTTGGTAGTATATGTCATCTATGCAGTGACATAGACATTATAATTTTATTTTTGCTATTCGAGAAGGATCTGAAAAGCTTTTTACTCCATAACAGGGAATCCATTGATTCCAATTCATGTAATTCATGATTGGTGGCTTGACTATGATATACATAGTTTACATAATGATATACTAACATACAGTCTGCATTTGTACACTCTAATTAGTTATTAAATTTCTGCTTATTTAGATGCGGCGCATAAGAGTTAATTGCATTGTTCATAAACAAGGTTAAGTAGTGAGTCAGTGAGGAAGTGAGCTAGTCAGTCGGCTGGGTCGTGCTCCTGGCATATTTTTTTATTTCTTTTAACCTAATGGTACTTAAAGGTATAAAGTGAATAAAAGCGCTGTATTATTTGGGAGTAGTGTAAATTAAAAATTAAAAATAATTTTATGCAATATACTTGATGACTTCTCAAATTATTACATATGTCATCACACTCAGCTAAAAGTCAAAAAGGTTTGGGATACGATGGTCTTATGGTCAAGCTTATGGCTTACCTTCCTTGAATTTGTATTAATCTGCGTTTGTCAGAGTGAGAATATATATCTGATCAAAAAAAAGTATTGTTGAGATAAACCTTATTCGTTTGCATTTTAGTTCTCATCCAAATTGCTGTTTGACAAAACCCTGGTATGTATGTATTTCAGATGGAACTTTTATTTTATTTAATAACTACATTGTACTACAAAAACCTATCAATATTTAATCAAGGAATTGATTTCTGTAAAAATATATAATTTATATTTAAGTATAGTTACTGACAAAAGTAACAAAATGTATAACCTATTTTTCCTTTTAAAAATGCTTTAAAAAAATAATTTAAATAATAATAATAATAATAATTTATTTCGGAGTATTACGAAAAATAAATATGAATACTCCACGAAATAAAAAACAGCTTTTGGCTGATCTGGTTTCTCCCTTTAATTAAATTATCAACATTAAGGGAAAAAGATTTAATGATGTTCTTAATTGTTAAAATTAATAACTATTAGATAATACTAAAATTAAAAATATTAACACTGTAATTATACGGGTTACATTCAATTAATACATACATATGTCGTATTATGTAATATAATGTAGGTATACTGGTATAGTTATATATTATCGGTTAGGTTGGTAGTACATATTACAGGGAAGTACATATATACATGTTACGATTCTTCATGTGGTAATATAAATTTTTGATTTCCCAAATGTATTTTAAAATGTTCTTCGACTTTAGTTTTAAATGCATTTCGGTTGTTTATACTTTTTAAAAACAAAGGAAGTTCATTCCACAACACGACGTTCCACAACATCATTGCTCATTATTGTCATTATGAACAACTTTATGGCTTATAAGTAAGGTTCTTAGTTTGATCAAATCCTTTAATTTGTTCCTGTAAGTTGGTTGTGTCCATTGTTTGTCTCTTACATACAACTCGATCCCAGATATTATATATGTGATAGGGATAATGATTTGAATACTGTTAAGACTTTTGTCTTAGAAAAATGTCTCTTAATTGAAAAAATGATGGTATTTGGGAGTTTAATTTATTGATCAATGATTTAATATGAATATCCTATTTTAGGTCATTTTGTTGGATTAGACCTAAGTATTTTGTATGATCTTTTTTCTATGATATAATCTCCCAGTTTGAGATTTAGTTTTGTTCATTATTGCTATATCTTTACTAAAGTTTACAAAGTGCGTTTGAGGATATTCAGAGTTAGTTTTATTATATATTTGTTTGCTAATACATATCTTGATGTCATTTATATATAAAAGAGCGGCAGGCCCGGCACACTACCTTGAGGGACTCCATATTTTATATTACTTAAAATTTAGATTGTAAAGTTGGATTTATAGAAGTGTAGACTGTAATCTCTAAAAATGATATACGTAATCTCTTATAATTTTTGTTTTTTGCAGTTGTAATTTCTGTATTAGAAAAATATGGTAAGATGCTTTTCTAATTCAATTTATTTATTTAATGAAAATAAGAATATGGCTTGTATGAAGACGATATTAAAATGAATTCAAGGATTTAATAAAAAAAATAATAGTCATTACAAATAGTTACGATAATGCTTACGACAACCAGATCGATGGGGCAGGCTCAGTCACTTTCAACAACCAACGAAAATTATTCAAACTCACAATCCTTAGGAATTTGAATCAGGTAAAAAGATTAAGATAGAATCATTTTCTTGACAAAGTGTTTCTAGCAGAATTTTCAAAATATTGTAGAAATATTTTGAACTGCCTATTACATTATTTTTAATCGAGCCACACAATGGAAGAAACTCGATTGTTGCCTATGTTTCCACAGTTATTACTTTACTTTTGACTAATATGAATTCCTATATTTCGAGCCATGCAAATCTGATTAATTTCACTTTTCATGTGTGTATTATAAACACATTTCGATAAAAATATACGTAAATACATGAATTTCTTTTAAAAGTACCAAATCATGTAAAGCTTGAGTTGTAATGGAAAAGTAAAAATACAAATGATATGTGAATTATGCATGGATTTAAGTAGATAAGTCGATATTTAATTACACAGTCTTCCAAATCAAAAAAAATTTCGATGAAGAATAAACTAATTATTTTAAATTAATTAAATTAAATGAATAATTAAACTAATTTTCTTACACTACTTTTACAACACATTTTAGCTGTGACAAGTGTTGCAGGAAAAATGACTGGTGAGTTGTATTTAAAAATAACTATATTAAATACATTCAAAAATTTCATGATGTAGAAGGTGATACAATACATATATAATTATTCGGTGCAATTTATACTTATTTCCATGCTTTTATGGGTAAAAGCTTTTACTTCAAAATTTGGATAACCAATATTTCATAATGCTAATATTTCTATTTTGTGTTAAACTGATTAATTTAATCGGTTATTTAAGATTTCATTATAAATTAACTACGAATAAAATAATGTCTAATCATGATTTGAAAGACTAGATCATAAAAATCACTTTAAGTAGCCCCTACCTATACTCTATGGACTAGATTTTGAGATAAAAGCTTTCACTTCATTTTATACTTGAACTTGTGTTAAAGCAACAGGAGTAAATAAATATATCTTATTTGACACTTTTCATAATAATTATACAGTAACTTCCATGAATACATTTTTTAAAAAAAAGTCGAACCATTCATAACTCTGGAAATGCGAATTTAAGTTATTTACTTTGCGAATCAAATCAAAATCAAATCAAATAATTTTGTGTAACATGAATACAATTAATATATTTCTTAGCAAATTATGATTTTTAAACACTAGAAACAAAAAGCCAGAAATTCGTTATAGCTAGAACAGCCAAATCGCCAATTGATGATTTTCATTTTTAACTCATTTGTTTGCAGCGTAATATGTAGTTATAGAATAATGCATAAAACTATGATATATTCTCTAAATTATTATTCTGTGATATATTGACAGTCCGCAAATTATAATTTATACAAAACATTTACATAGATTTTCCTAGATTACCCATTTACACATTATGCTTAGATACATTTCATATACATACATTTTTAAGGTGATTACGCAATAAACTCGCATTTCAGTCTGTCAACTTCACTGTAAGTGTAAAGTGGACTGAGAGGCTAAAACAATATTGCCTCATTCGTTTTAGGATGTAATAATATAGCAAGCATGAAAAACACAAATTTTTGAATTGCGTTGTTTGTGATGTTTATTTCGTTCGTAATTCAGATCATAGACTTTAGATCTTATTATATCGACAGGGATATTTCTCAGTTAATAGATAATATGGGCTTGGACAGTAGGAATAGGTTATCAAATAAGCAAAAGATACATTGGCTCCTTTCTTTATTCTGACCCAATTTATGCATTTATGCGCAATCTTTTCTGTTCCAAATTCACGTTTGCGAATGATTCCCAGAGTTTTGAGTCTTCTTTTTTACTATGTGGCTAGAAGATAAATTTCAGCAGAAGAGATCTTGCAAAGAATTATTAATCTTCCTTCCGATGTCTGAAGAGGATGAAGAAGAATCAGTAGTCAGATCCAGTGATTAAATAGAAGAAGATTGAGATGATGGACATTTTGTTCAAGTTGAAGAACGAGATGGAACCGGGTGGCGCCATGTTAGAGATGTAAATGGAAGAACATCGCAACCTGTTTGGAGAAAACGTTGTAGTCGCAAGAATCTGCCAGACAATTGAAACATCTTTTAGATGCGTTTAGACATGTTTTTATTTTTTATAATAAAAACGTGAATGCTAGTATGCAGATCAATTGATAATGGCAATACGTAATAATAAACAATATCATGTATTCATTATTACACAGTGTAAGTATGTATTATCCATTTAATAATATATGTATGTAGGTAGTTGTATTTTATAATATGAATTTCTGATAGTTTTAAAAATGTATTCAATTCGAAGTTTGGCTGTGGTATAACTATGGTAATACCTTTTTTTCCTGACAAGATATCATTAAAATATTTTTGGATTTGTACTACCATTATGAAATGATTTAAAGTCACGAGAGGGATAGATAAAAAGTGTTACAAAAAGTTATAGTTCGAGGTTTAAAATCGAAAATCGTCAATTGACTGGTTTGACTGTTCTACATAGTGGAAAAAAATCATTTTTGAGAGCAAGCTTAATCTCATGTATAAATCTACCTACTTGACCCCTTAAATTACTAATAAATTATTAATTATATCTGGATACAATAAATTTAGAGATTTTAATTAATGTGGTTATGATAGTTTGATTTTCTTTTTGTTTTGGCAATTATTTGAATTTACATAGAACTTCATTAATCACTTGTCTTTTCTAAATTATTTATTATATATGTATTTCAGTTGCTTGGGTGATACTGGAACATATAATTGGTAATCTTTTGACATTTGTTCATATTTATTAAATTATAGACATCAAAATTTAAACTTTTTGGTTAATTTTGAGATTCATTTTAATTGAAATTTAGCAAATTTATATAAAAAACTATAAATTGGTGTGTTTTTTAAATTCGTTATAAAACTGTTTTGGGTCATGAGGACAATTAAAAGAAAGATAACTGTTCCGCTTTTTTTGATTTAAGTTAAAAATTAGCTTATTGTTTTACGAGACAATAATCACTATCCTACACTGGAATATTGTGTCTGCACTAATGATGCTTTCTTTAATCTCCTAGCTATTGTAGGTTAGTTAGAAACGGTCAATTTTTTAATCTTTTGGAAAGCCTCTTTTAACAAAAGGAATACTAAAACATGGATAAATTTAATCAATGTGGATCAATTCTATCAAACGCATATTTTGTTCTTCAGCACCTTCCTATATAAGAGGCTATAATTCCTAGTGTTTAACTGAAATTAACTGAAAATCGATGAACATACTAACGATTCTTAGTAAAATATATTGTCAGTTGTTATACTCAGCTGTAGAGAGTTGTTGTTGCCTATAGTATTAAAAACTTTACTCAGTTTGCATTTTAACATTCTACGATTTTGATGAAACTTTGTAAAGACTAAAATTCAGTCAACATTACTGATGGAAGGAACCTTAAAATAACATTTGTTGATTATCAGATTGACATAAAGAGCATTATTATATCTAACAGCAGTGGAATATGGGTAAAGTTGGAATGTCAATTCATTGAATCTTAGTTAAAATATGAATTTGATGTGAGAATTTGATGGAGAGAATTAGTTTTTGTCCGTTTTGCCATGAGGAAGCAAGAGTTGCTTATCTGTGCAGGATCAAAATGTGTATAATATAATATTGATATAATATTTAACATAATTGATTAAAATAACACAAATTAATGATTAAAACTTAAGTGATTGTAAATTTATGATAATCAGTATGTAATAATCTTTAAATATAATGTATATCAATATTCTTTGAAATTAGAAATTTATAAATGTTATTCAGTCAAACAATTTTCTTTATGGTTTTGTAACTTCTCGTGATCCACTTAAGTAACAGATTATATTTAGTGTTCTTTTATTTAACAAAATATATAAAATATATACTATATCTTTCTCATTCAAATATCACGTGTGTAATAAAGCTAAGACAGCTTCATTTAGATTGTTGAAACTATCTTCAAAAAACTATATTTTGGAGGAGAATTTGAAAAACACTCAACTGTGATAAACTAAGTATATTATACAGAAATGAACTGATTGACTGAGTTCATTCGTTGTTAATATTATTATTTGTTGTCTAATGATGGATACACACTAAGCGATTTTTCATTCGATTCGATATCGATAAATGTTGTTGAATGCATGCCTTATCAGATCTTCTAAAAATAGTTTCAAATAGTAAATCAAAACTATAAACGAAATGTTCTTTGAATTCAACAAAAACGAACAATAGAACAGAAATAGAACATTTATTCGATATCGAATCGAATGAAAAATCGCTTAGTGGGTATCCAGCATAATAAGGCAGGCTAGGTGTAGACTATGAAAATAGTAGGAAACTGAGGTATGTGTTTACAGCTCGGATGTTGATTGAATGATTGAAAGTCTTCGGAGTGCATAAGTTGTTACTTTGGTGTTTGGCATGAGAAATGTACACACGAATAATGGACTAATGATGCACATAGAATGGTTAATAACATATTTTGGAAATAAAAAAGTATTATTCTCATGAAAGCCGTAACGATTCTTTAATAAGTAAGAATCTTTTCTGGAGGAATATTGCTTCCCACTTTCCAAACAACCATATGATCCTAAACCGTTGTGATCCTAATTTTAGAAATAAAGTCTAAAACAAAATATTTGCGCTCCCGTATTACTAATGTAATTAATATGCCATTGAAACCAGGTATTCCTCGACTGTACCCAGGTGTTCTATTTACACATTTATTTCGTAGTCACATTATGTTACTATTATGATAGCAGTATAATTCATGGATATCACATGTAGTGTTTTGAATCACTATCCCTTTAGTATGTTTAAAGCCTACATGGATTTGGAATTAAAAATATATTGTTTGTTTTATTCTAATAATGACGATATTTACATACACCTTTTAATTACTAACAAATTACTGCTATTACATAATAATTTTTCTAACTAATCTGTATAAAGAATGCTACTAAAATCAAATTGAAACTTTATATTTTAGGATATATGCCTTCAGTAACTGCTGTAAAAGGTGGTAAGCAATTTTGTACTTCGTATTTTTACGTTTATAATTATGTACTCCTTCATCTGTAGATTTGAACAATAAAATTTACCGAATTCATATGTATACGAAATCTAATTATCTTAAGCAAAGCTTATCTAACGCATTATTTTTTACTATACTTCCCAAAAACCCAAGGTTTATATACTTACTTATCAAACTCTGATGATGAATGTCTGAGAATTCATTGATCCCCAACATATTGCCAATTACTCATATTTTTAAGACTTAAGTTAGATAGTTATGTATGCAAAATTATGTTATTGGATGATTAAACAATACACAAGCAACCCATGTTGACATATTACGGTCACTTAAAGGTTAAAACATATTGAGCTTTATGTAATCTGTGACCCTGACTGTATAAAAAGTTGTCAAGCTGTAAACCACTATGCTATTTTACTTTTAGCTAAACAGTTTTATAATGAGACCGTAATCTACATCCTTATATAGAATACATATATTATGACAGTATTGTTATCATTTATGGTTTAATACCAAATGATTTCTAGGCACATTGTGGAAAATAATAAGTCAGAATATTAATTAATATCATCATTAATTAAAGGGTCGTCCCATGTCTACCTAGCTACATCATTACATAGAATATACAGTATTATAATAATATGTGGTTACATATTTGTAGATATTTGAAGCATGTGTTGATTTAGTAATTAACCGTATTATTTTAGATAGTTCTTAATTAATAATATAATAGCATTTATATAGACCAATTTAAGAGTTTAATCTCCGTTGATGTCAAAACTCAAAACCAAAGACACCGTTTGATGCAGAATGTAATTCTAAGACACCCTTGTTCAATTCTTTCGGTGTAGGCATGGTCCGAATTATACCACAAAACTGTTATTTTCAATAAATCGATACTGCCTGTCGAAACTTCGAAATTATATAGAATTCAATTGCCCATAGAAGAATATAATGATATATTCATAATGATTTAATGTTTTCGAGTTGTTCAGGTTTTTAGTTTCACATTATGACATATCTACATATTTGGATGTAGGTATGCCATACATTCACCTGTAAAACAGTTTAATCTCAGAAATTAACACGAAATTTTAAACGGGTTTAATTTATTAAAATAGTTGGTCGAGCAATGACATTTTTACAGTGCCGGCAAATGAAAACGCATTTCATGACAATAGTATTACCAACGGAATAAAACTTTATTTAAAACTCAAAGTGTCTGTCATTTAAGGATTTTTTGTTCAAATTTACATTATGTACCTTGATATAATAAATTAAAGTTTTTTAATTTAAATATTGATATATTATGCAAAAAGAGTTAAATATTAATTTATTATTATTTTAGGCGTAATAATAAAGTTCAGTAAGTCATGAATTAAATCAATATATTTAAGATCCAACAGTATTCTAAATATTTTTCACCTTTTAGATCTAGCAGTAATAAGAATGAGAAGACAGAAGACCCCACAGCTACAGTTCAGGAAGACACTCCCAATCTCGTGCTGCGTGTCCAGACACCTCCAAGTAATTTGGAAAAAATCGACTAAAAAAAGACTAAATGTATCGGCGCTTTGAATAAATTATTTTGCAAACGTTTTACATGATTAGGGAGCTTAGCTCCGAAAGTCTGTACAATAATAAAACAAGATTAATTTGCACTACTTTCTAATTTTCAATATGTTGCACAAGGCAAACCATTCCTATGTTATATTTTCTTCTAAACCATGAGTATTTAAGGTCTTGAAGGTGTCCGCTTTCTTAGTGTTGTGAGTTATAAGTGAGCTATACATTATGTTGGTTCATTTGAATAATATTTTCGGTGATGATTAGCAAAAATGTTATTGAAAAGTTGTGTAGTCATGTATCTTTGTTTCAATTTTCTTATTTTTATGTTTTTATAATCTGTAACTTTGAAATGTGCAAAAACGTTAAAGATTAGAAACAAAAACGGTATTAGGATACATACCGTACATACTTATTTAGCAATTCAAACAAAACAGATTCATCAAAATCGACCATACAGTTCATGAAATAGAAGTATTTGAAAACAAAATATTTTACGCTGGAAATACTCAATTTTGATTGGTTGAAGATCAGGATTTTCCAAATTCGGAATTCCACGAGCTACACTTATCTCCATCGGTTAATTTAGCAACACAATTGTATTATTATAGAAGACGAGTGTAACATTTCTTCGTATTCCACCCCTGCTACCATATTAATTTAATAGTTAGAGAGCTGAAATTTGATTTACAAATACTTCATCCAAAATTATGTGACCTAATATAAAATTCAAACCTGTCCAACCATGTCTTCATAGTAAAATCGATAAGAGTAGACCTCTAAAATTAATTTTACAGGGATAGTCAGTCCCCGTCTGCCATTTCCTCAATTTAATTTTTAGGGCTACATAACTATGGAATTTAAAAAAATGTTAGCCAGTGACAGAATCAGAGGAGGGAGAATGTTATACTCGTTATAGGAGATAGAATTATAGAATTATTATTTGCGAATGTGAAAAATAATATAAAACATTATGCATATACATACTTTTAGGGTGTTTGTTTCTTATGCATACCTACTTTATATTATTGCAATGTTTCTATGTATATTCCTAATTAGTGATCACTCTTGATAAATACATATGATATAGATTGAATTGATTGGCGTCATTAATTATTATTGAAGTCACAAATTGAAATTCTCAAATATTTTTCTTTATATTTATATATTTCGTGAACTCAATCACAGAATTAATTGCCGTCTTATTTATTTATGACATTATTCTTAAGCGCCAAAGGCTTTGAAGTTGAGCTCTTCATGCCTTAGTTCCCTATACGTTTGTCATTAATTAACATATTAAAATAAATTAGTTGTATTTTATTTCGCTTTTCCTGTTTCATTTTATTATTCACTATTATGCTTTTAACATAATACCCCTCTCTAAGTTCAAAAGCCATAAAAACATTGGTCTTGTTTGTATTATTATAGTGAAACAATGAAAAGTTTTTAAAATATTGCCTTTAATACTTCATTTAGAGCCATTTTTGATTTTTTAAGTAGAAAATATTAGTTGAATTGATGGTAGACATATGTAGAGTAAAATAATCAGAATTGTACCTTCATATATTAAATTCAATTGTTTTCAATATTATTTCATTCTAATACTCCTATTCTAAAGTATTTTTCATGCATCATCCCGGTAATCTTTGTAAACTGTTCCAAATGATCGCCCGGTTTTGTATTTAGGAGTAAAATTCAGAGGATTTAGTATACTTCGTCTCGTATTGTATGTATAGCTAAAAGACTTTCAAATTTTTAATTATATTGAATATGTTATCATATGAAAAATAATTAAAGATTTGTAAAGAAATTATGCCAGAAACTGATCTGATCTGCCATACTATTCTGTAAGCAAAGATTTTATTATTGATAATTCTGTTATTCCCTCATTTTGTCATTTTTATAATTGTTTATATTTTTTAAGTTTTGTTTGCTGTGTGTTGATTTTATCTTTTATTTATTTACTATTTCTTGATAGTGGACACTGTCATATTCACTGTGTTTTATTAAACAGCTTGCATATCAGATCAATGATCAATTTTATGATTTAGATTCCATGTGCATAACATTTATGAATATTAATGTTTTCGATTTATGATCGATCATTATAACCATATACAGTATGTATGTTGAATTTGTCAATTCTAGCAACTTTTAATAAATAACATTGTTAAAATGATAAATATGTAAAAAGTATTTTATAAAGTCAAGTATCCATATTTTCCGAAATTTCATGTTATCAACGTTTTGTTAGCGACCTTACAAACTTTGGGCTGTGATTTATTTTTAATATAGTATATGATTGACAATTATTCACTCTTTATAATCTCTGTCAGATTAATATTCTTCCTGGCTGTCATAGAATTGAAACTGTGCAGTATCTCTTCATGGAGAGAGAAAGAGTGATTTTGCAACACTCAATAATAGAATTAAAAGATGAATATGGATTTTTCATTGATGTTTAGTAAAATCGCCTGTACATATACCTTCTTCAGGAAAATGTGCAAAGAGATGAGAGATTACATTTATCGCAGTTGTCTTTTATAGAGAGATCTTTAAAGCTCAATTACGAAGTCCATGATTGCACGGACAGAAATTTTTAAAAGTTAATTGGTAGAAACAATAACACTTGAATGAATCAGAAATTGCCCTAAATGCAGTAAATAAATTCTCGCACAAAGCACAAAAACATTAAATTTTCGAAGAAAAAGATATTTAAAGTAGAATACGCAGATATGCATGGATACCATAGTAAAATCAAACTGATGTCATTAGATCAGTCATTGTCATTTGCTCTTTGGATAATTAATTTGTTATTACATATTAAATAGAATTGTAAAATAGACATTTTGTACATGTGTTCAGGCTGATGACAAATTCTAAATTGTTTCTTTACTGTATTTTTTTCAGTTTTAAATTCAATTTCGATGTGCTTTGTGTGGGTTTATGAAATTAATTTATTTTACAATAATCTGGTGAAATTTTGTATTTCTTTGAGTGATTATTTTCTTCTTGAATAAACTTTAAAAATGCTATGCTATGCAACCTGAATTCCATAATTCAGCATACCCCTTTGATAACTGAATATTGAGCATATCATCCACATATTATCCGGCCATCAGAGTATAATAGTCAGTCCATTTGGTGAACAAGAAAATATAATATATATATATATTCCGTCATGTGTTAGTTAGAGGTGTGATTGATACATGCGTTCATCTTTTGAGTATTTTGATTATCCACATACACACGTACATCGTATAAACTCACGTTGTGAGGATTGTGATAATTTTAACATGTTTTAACATACAATTTTTCAATATGTATATATATATATGTGTTCTGAAGTATCTACTACTATATATTTGCACTATATTTATAACTATATCTGATTGTGACACGTTTTGAATTGATGATTATTCTATTACTGTAACTTTTATTGATTACTATTTATTTCACAATGATAAAAGTTATTTTCTAATTATAAAAGTTGAGTTTAATAGAATTTGCTTATATATAAATACATCTATCTACAGTATTCTGGTTTTAATATTTTATTTATGAATTTAAAACAATTTATTAAGAGGTCATACACACACAATACTGCTATACCTACCATACTTTATTAAAACAACTAATCTCAAAGTTAATGCTAATTTTTCAGATATAAAATGTCATTTTCATACCCATCTACGTAGAATCCAAAACAGGTCAATTATCAATTATAATCATTCTGATTCAAATATTTTATTACCTTTTGAAACATTTTGGTTACAGAAGACAGTGCCAAACAACAAAGTAAGGCGGCTAATTTTTGCATGGAAAAAAGAATTATTAAAAAATATTTTTATTGAGAATTATCAAGTGCAGGAACATAATAATAATAATAAACGTTTATTTTATAAAAATGGGAATCTGAAACATGAGTGAATAATTATAATGAATTGGATTACAATACCAAAAATATA
>JAYJLU010743245.1:0-11578 GCA_036873645.1 Minona dolichovesicula | reverse complement strand
ACTGAACCTTTAAGACAAATCTGCTCAGTTTTGAGTGTGAAATCTGTGAGTAGTGTTGAGGTACGCTCCCCAAATCATGCTCTATTAACTTATATGAAGACCATTGACAATGATGGTCATGATCCAGGATTTTTAGACAAGATTATATCTGGCCATGTATTTTATCAAGTGACATTTATCGCTACTCCAGGAGATGCAGCATACGACAGTACAATAGAGATGGATATTCTCACTAAAGAGTTTACTGTGAGAGAGAAGGAGATCAGTCGAACGAATGCTTACAAGAATTGGATCAAATGTTTGCCCACAAATTATCCAGAAATGAGGAAATACTGCATTTTGTAAAGATGTAATTTAGAATGCATATATTTATTATTAAGTATATTTTGATAAACGATTCCTTATATTTAAAAATCTGCAGACCCATAAGGAGTTACCACTGTATTGTATTTTGTGTCTGGTATATACAGAATTGAATTATCTAAGCATCTGGCAAAATAGACTATTTTTCAAGTCTCTCTCTAAACCAAATGAGCCAAACCAAAATATAGCATCCAATGAGTCGTGTCACATTCTAAAATATGGACGAGGTTTCATCAAGGTCGCTCAAATACTTCGATGGGTATATGGCCGGGCAAAAATTGAATGTTTTCGTTAGTCTTTCTCTTCTTCTTTTACATTATTTTCTTCAGCCATTTGTAAACACCGATAGTGTCCTCCCCCTTAACCTTAATTGATTTTCATGAAATTTTGGTTACTTGCAGAGGGAAATCAAATCCGTTGTCCATTTTAGTGTCCGGTTACTGGGGAAGTTCTTACAGCCTAGCAACGCGGTTAAAAGTTCGTTCAGCACCGATAATGCCCTTTTAACTTTCATCGATAAGGATAAAATTTTAACATATTTAAGTGTGGCGAACATTCATTAAGAGAATTATTCATTTATCAGCATCCAATGATGAAAAACAATCACAAAACATATTATCATAGGTCTTGAAATAGCATTTGATTTGAAGGTTGATAACGATAACAACATCCAATTGGATGTTTTGAAATAACTTTGAATAAAGACTAGAACAGGATCCACACAAAACGATATCCCAGCTGCTAGATAGATAGATTTTAAGGCAATTGAATTCTTTTTTAGAAAAACTATATATATATATATATATATATGTACATAATTTCTACCTTCTAAATTAATTTTTCCAGTTGAAGAGACTTTTTCTGCCTTGATTGTGTAATCACCGGCATCTTCATCCTGAATATCGGTGATGACAATCCGGTGAATGTGATCATCATCTTGAATCTTCACACGTTTACTCTCTGCCACGGGTTCATCATCTTTAAACCATTTCACTGTGGAGTTGGGCTTTCGATTGAATTCGCATTCGAGCATAATATTTGTGGGTAAAGTAGTCACCGTTTCATTGGGCAAATTCTTCTTAATTTCCAAAGGCGTACCTTTTTAAATGAAGACATCATGAAAATGAATACTCTTTTATATGATTCAATCAATCATTAAGAATAAAATGATCACAAATAATGTTTTCTGATATTGCCGAGATTTTACTAAATGATAACAAAACATCTATGAAGGAAGATCGTAATTTCTTCTTCTCTTATCCTTCAATAAAAGTCTTTAATGTTATTAAACAACCAATTTCAATTTATTGTGTGCCTCTAAATTCACACAATATAACATAAAGTTATCTACCAAAATATTAAAAGTGATATCACCATTTATATCGATTTTTCTATTACTTTCTGGATTGGCAAACGCCATATTTTACCATTATTTTTCAGTAAGAATTTCATACTGGTAAAATAACGCATTTTGATTGGCTTAAAATTTTATCAAATGAATTAACAATAGTTGGCACGCAGATAACACTGAATCAATATGGCTGAATCAATGGCGGCATATTTGCCAGTGACGAAATTATTACAAAATTAGTTTGCCATTCACCAATCTAGAATGTTGCAACAGTAAAACAAATAAACTCCGCGCGACACATCAATGGACAGACATCACGCAATAGTACATTTTTAAATGTTACTACTTGTTTTAGACTAGGTAAGTAGTGTATGATAATTGATGAAAAGTAATCTATGTAAGAGGTGAGAACCTACCAATCATGACTGGATTGGAGGGTAAGGAAGGATTTCCTCTACCCGCCTTATTTTCAGCCGTGACACGGAAATGATAATAAACATTCTCTTGCACCAAACGTTTATCCACTATGAACTGGGTGGCGGTTATATTTTCTCCAGATTTGTTTAGTAGTTGCCATTTCAAATCATCTTCATCTTCAATCTTCATTTCCAGAAGATAGTTTATTACAGGAGAGCTATCTTTAGTTGTCCAACTGACTTTGATCTTTTCCTCTGAAATAACTGATGCTTCAATATTTGGCGTTTTTGGAGCACCTAAAGTGGAATTAATATTTTATTGTTATGATTCTTAGTGATTGTATCCTTTCTCATGTACAAATAAATTTGACCGTAAAACTATGATTTCTTTCATACAGAGAATGATCAAAAATCTAAATAATTGTTAACCTCAATTTTTAATCTTTAATCATCAAGAAGAAATTGTAAAATTATAGGTATGGGTATGTTTCCTATATTTCGTAATACACAGGTTCCTGAAAATTCCCACTAAGGGAAAACTTACCAAAACTGAACTTCATTTCAATGGGCGGTGTCTCCACAAAGTCGGATTGTCCAGCCTCATTCTTTGCGGCAACGAAGAAGATGTACTTCTTCTCCGGTGTGAGTTTGTCGACAGTAGCCTCGGTTTTATCGATTGTACAAGCGGAGATGTTGGCCCGCTTGCTCACTTCACGATATTCCACGACATATTCCACCGATTTGCATCCACCCAAGTCACTTGGCTCTTTCCATTGCAACACGGCTGCATCGCCCAAGTTTTCTTCAACACTAAAATATCTCGGTGGCGATGGCTTTTCAATGACTCTAACAATGAAAGTGACGGTAGTTTGACCAAGATTATTTTTCACAAGCAGTTCATATGGACCTGCATCGTCCCGTTTAACCTGTATTTATGAATATAAGAAAAGTTTTAAACATTATTATAATCATTTAAGAGAATGATAGATCGATTAGACGACAATCAGCTTTGTTAAACTTCATTACCTTCTCTAAAGGAAGTGATGTCAGACCAGATACAATATCTGGCTTGAAGCGAGGTGTTGCCTTCTTGGATCCAAATGACCAAATTACTTCAGGTTTGGGACTGGCTTCGAATGGCACTTCGAGAACTGCACTCGATCCGCATTTGATTACTCTTTCTTCTTCAAAGTTTTCCGGTAGTTTCAATGTTGGTTTGACTAAAATAACATTATATTGAAATAACCTAACTAATAATATGTATACCTATATGCCACTTCCTTATAACTGACAAATTCATATGCTTATTACTCTCGTTATATGATAAATTTAATATTCCAATAATGACCCGATCAATATTAGCGGTCACTCACTGTTGACGCAGACTTGACAACTGCTATTCAACTTTTCCGCATTGAGTGTGTACTCTGAGATGTCATCATCACGCACTTCCACAATTGTGAGCGTATGAGTGGCGCCTTGTTCTGCAATAATCACACGCTTACTGGGCACAATGGGTTTACCTGCTTTGAGCCAGGCTACTGATTTAGGTGGTCGATTATACTGACACTCCAGGGTGACATCAGCAGGCAGCTGAGTAATCTGACAGTCCTCCAATTTCTTCACAAATTGCAGTTGTACTCCGAGCATGACCGAGTTAGAAGGCTCTGATGGTTTACTTTTTCCCGCTTTGTTCTCGGCGAATACGCGGAAATGATAATAGATGTCGTGCGGTAGATTCTTTACTGTGAATTTCGTGTTGGTGATGACTGCATCACCAGTCAAATCGATCCATTTTGTCTCATCCTCTGGTTTGTATTGCAACAGGTAATGATCCACAACAGAATCTTTTGGCGACGTCCATGCTAATTCTATTTCTTGGCCACTGCTCACAGAGGCATTGATTTCAATCGGCGTTTCTGGTGCACCTAGAAAATAAATAATTAAGCTTAACATCTAAACAAAATACATGGAAATAAATGGATTTAGAACAAAAAGCATGGAAATAGAGAGATTTAGAACAGAAAGCATGAAAATAGAGAGATTTAGAACAGAAAGCATGAACATAGAGATTTAGAACAGAAAGCATGAACATAGAGATTTAGAAGAGAAAGCATGAAAATAGAGAGATTTAGAACAGAAAGCATGAAAATAGAGAGATTTAGAACAGAAAGCATGGAAATAGAGAGATTTAGAACAGAAAGCATGAAAATAGAGAGATTTAGAACAGAAAGCATGAAAATAGAGAGATTTAGAACAGAAAGCATGGGAATATAATGTGTCTTATATGTGTCTGGACGATCTTTCTCGATCATTATTTCAGTAGAAAATATTTGCGAATACGTCATGACTTGAAGTGATTCTATTGATTATTAAAAACAAAATATAGGAGAGTCAGTATGTAGCAGGTTTGCTCAAAAGCGTCCTGTCAAAACAATGCTTAACGCCAAAATTGACTGTGCTAACCCAACTTTATTCTGAATTAAAATATGATTGAAGGGACTAAAAGGAATGCACGACCATGTTGTTTAAAAAAGTGACGATTAACGTGGCTTTTATAGCGAACATCATAGTATAAATCACATTCTACACCAATATTTTAACTATTTCGACAAACATTATCATCAAAAGAGAAGAATATTTTACCGAAATTGAATTTCAGGAGTATTGGAGCAGTTTCGACAAATTCCGATTGTCCAGCCTCATTCTTAGCAGCCACACAAAAGACATAAGTCTTGTCAGTAACCAGATCTTTCAGTGAAGTGGACAAGTCCTTTGTAATTAGGCCGGCTTGATTAGTTCTTTTGTTGACTTCTCGATATTCAACGACATAGTCCACTTCTTGGTAACCTCCCTTATCAGCAGGCTCTTTCCAACCTAATTCAACGGATTCACCGGTGCTCGATGTGATACTCAGATCCTGTGGAGGTTTCGGTTTGTCAAGCACATTCAAATGAATGGTCGCCGTTGTCTGACCATAGTCGTTCTTAGCTGTTGCGGTGTAATCACCACTGTCTTCACGACGTACCTTTCCCAATGTTAGAGTGAATTTGTCTGAAGAAATGTCAGAGCTGAATCGTGGCTTGGCGTTTGACTTGCTGAATAGCCAATCTACTTGCGGTTTTGGCCACGCTGTAAAGGGAAATTCGATATCAGTGGAGCTACCAGCTAACATGGTTCGACTGGTTTCAAAATTCTTTGGCAACTCAATTGCTGGTGGTACTGAAATAATAAAAAATCAATAAATGTCACCATTTTAACTATTTTAAGAAGTGGACGAATTTTTTAATATTATAATTGGCCTTTTCAGTATCTAACCTTGAATATTTAAGTCAGCTTGACTAGTAAGATTCTCAGCTGTGATTATGTATTTTCCAATATCATCTTTAGCAACTTCGCTAATTTGAATACTGTGAGCTGCCTCCTCAGCGATTACTTTCGATTTCTTTGTAGGCTCATAGGGGCGGCCATCTTTCTGCCAGGTGATATTGCGCGGCTTTCTATTGAAAACACACTTCAGGTCAACACTGCTTGGAAGTTTAGACACGACATGATTGCTTAGTTCTTGTACAAATTCCAATGGAACACCTAATAATTAAAAATGAAATGGAGATATGTATACTTAGGGATAATCCAATAAAAATAATTAAAATTATACTTACCAATCATAACTGCTTTGCAAGGCTCTGATGGTTTACTTTTACCAACTTTGTTCTCCGCCACCACTCTAAACTGGTAAGAGAGATTTTCCTCCAGCTTCCTTTCCACAGTGTGCTCCAGCTTTGTGATTTTCACATCTGTATTGATGACGTCCCAATTATCCTTGTCGCCACTCTTCATTTGTAGAATATAATTGGTAACTGGAGTCTTATCTCCGGGTTCCCATGTAACCTTGATGGATGTGTTGGATGTAATAGCAGCTACAACATTAATAGGAGCTTGGGGGGCGCCTAAATAAATCAATAAAAATAATTTACAAAATAGTATTTTGTAGAAATCCCAACCCAATTCGGATTAGCAGTCATTGAACAGTTAGGTAAAATAAAAATAAAAAACTAGTTGAATTAAATAAAAAAAACTTTTGAATACCTATGATTATTTTACAAATATGACTACTCATAATGATCAAAAGCTTACCGAATTGGAATTTTGTGACAACAGGCGCAGTTTCAACAAATTCGGAGTGGCCAACTTCATTTCTTGCAGCAACACAGAAAATGTACTTATTATCAGCGGTGAGACCCTCCACCAGAGTATTTTGAGAATCTGTCAAACCAAACTCTTCATTTACACGCTTAGTTGCTAATCGATATTCAATTACGTAATCCACAGTCGCGCAACCACCAAAGTTCTCTGGTTCTTTCCAAGTCAAAGCGATAGAATCACCATAATTGCCTTCTACTGTAAGGTTTTGAGGCGGTGATGGCTTGTCCAGCACTACGACATGCACAGTAAGATTGATTTCAGCGACATCATTCACAATCGATAATTTATAGTCGCCTTCGTCGGATTTTTTCACGTGACCCATAGCTAGCGATGTCATACCGGAAACGATGTCGTAACTAAATCTCGGCTCTTTATTGTCCACTCCGAAAGTCCATTTAACGCGAGGTTTTAAGCACGCCAAAAATGGCACTTCAATCACCGTCGATTCACCAGATTTAAGAATTCGCTTTTCTTCAAAATTTTCCGGCAGTTGAAACACAGGAGGGGCTATAAATGAATACAAATGTTGAATTAATCAGCAAAGATTGTAGGAATACTGAAATATGGGAACTAAACGAGTCTCCATTCATATTAATATATGAATGTCACAACAAAACAATCAAATTAATGAAAAAAATTCTAGAGTATACTTGAAATGATCACATATATGGCCTACATTTTAATACACTCAATGATACGACTCAAAGTGCTGAACCACCGACGAGAGAAACAAAGAAAGGAAAACATCAACCAAATGTAAATGTAAATGTAGAATAAAACTTCTTGAACGCATCAGTAACATACTCAAAATGAGCAAGATCCCAGGTATATAGTCTTGGAGCAACAGGCTTAGATGATCACACCCTTTAGAAGAATTTAATAGGACCCTATCCTACCGATCACAACATGGGAAGTGATTGGACGAAAAAGAAAGGAAGGAAGGCTAACAAAAACGTGGACAACCCAACATATTACGAAAGACCTAAAAGAAATGGGGCTATCCAGGCACATGACACAGAACAGGGATTTGTGGCGTACAAAGACAAGACCAATCCTGCCATAGGAGCCGGAAAAGGTCTTCAAGGTAAACAGAATATTTATAGATTTCATTTGTCACTCACCCCAAAATTTCAAGGTACCACCTGATTTTAATTTTTCTGGTCTTATTTCATAGTAGGCCACGTCCTCTTCGGTCACATTTTTTATCACTAATTTCTGCACTGTGCCCGCATTTTCTTCATAGATTCTGTCATTATAGACGATTGGTTCACTATCCGGTTTGTGGACCAGCCATGTCAGTGATTTAGGCGCTCTGTTGAATTCGCATTCAAATGTAACATCGCAGGGTAAATTTTCAACTTGAATATCTTTCAATTCGCGAACAAATTGCAGAGGTAGGCCTAAAATAGGACAGGAAAGTGTGTTGTTTTTATCCGGTTCGCATATTTCCGAGAAACGATTAATAATAATTGTGTGACCCAAAAATGGCGCATTTACCTAGCATCACCTCATTGGAGGGATCTGATGGTTTGCCTTTGCCTAATTTATTCTCCGCAGTTACCCGGAAATGGTAATAGATATCCTCCTTGAGATCATCAACCATGTAGGTCGTGTCAGTGATGGAGAAATCGGTGTTGACAAGTTGCCAGGTCTCTTCTGACTCCGCTTTCACCTCCAATAGATAATTTGAGACTGGATTTTCATCACCGGCGACCCAGTCAACTTGAATTCGCTGATCTTTTGTAACAGCGGCTTTGACCTTAATTACTTGACTGGGAGCCTCTGAAAATTTATTCAAGAATATATTTTTTATCAAAATATCAAAAGATTTTTTCATAAACAACCCTAATCTAGTAGCAGTGTACGTATATTTAATCAATTGACAAAACGCAAAATACATACACAATTTAAATGGGTATGTATAAGAGAAAACAATAATAAAGCATAATAAAGTTTTTGTGGTCGGAATTACTATAGCTATTGTTTGTCTTTCGCTGGTTGCTAGTCGAACTTTGTTCTTCAATGGAGGTAGGAGCTGATAGAGGCTCTGAGATTAATTGATTCCAACGTTTTTTAAGAGGATTTTGTCATGCATTTTTACGATGCTGGCTATGTTAGGGCTGTTAGTATTGCAATAGTTTCATATTTTTGCACGGGCTATGACCATTTCCAGTTTTATTTTGTCTTGTTTTTGGCAAACACCCACCAGGCTTGTGAAGCATAGAGTAATTTGGAGGTGACCAATGCGGTGAAGACTTGATGAATATGGTTTTTGCCTATGGACCGTGGTTTCGGAGAGATTTGATTTTGTGCATTGTTTTAATTGACGAAATTAGGATGTTATTTATGTGTTAGGACATATTAAATTTTGAATTGGGTGTAACACCTAGTATCTTCATCTCGGTGACTCTCTTGATGTTAGGTAATTTAGGAATTTCTTATGGTAGGCCACGAGCTCTTGTCACTATGATTTCCATTGATTGGTTTGTTTTCGTTCAGGCATAGGCTGTTGAGAGTTTCCCATTCCCTGATGCCGAGTATTTCGGATTCTCGAATGTGGTGATTAGTGGACTTAATAATGACATTAGCTTGAAATAAATGATGACTCTGTGTAGAAAGAAATTATTAATCTGACAGAATTTAATTAGATGTCAATTTTACTTTGTACATCCATTCTACTACTGCTACCTAGCTTTAATTTCCCTTGATTTGACAAGTATGAAGTACACAGTAACTGTATTTGGTTTACGAAATCTTAGTAGTTCAAACAATATAAGGTATAAAAGGAATATACGGCTTATTATTTACCAAATCCAAAACGAATTAATGTTGGTTGAGTTTCCACAAAGTCAGATTGCCCCGCTTCATTTTTAGCTGCCACGCAGAAGATGTACTTGTTATCAGTGGTTAGTTTGGACACCAGAAATGATAGATCATCTGTTGTACCACCGGTTTGATTTGCTTTCTTCTTAGCTTCGCGGTACTCCACCACATAACTGACTTTATCAAATCCTCCTAGATCGGCAGGAGCTTTCCATGTGATTTTGGCAGCGTCGCCAAGATTTTCTTTCACTGTGAGATTTTGGGGTGGTGACGGCTTGTCCAATACGGTCAACTGAATGGACAGAGTATTATCCCCGACGGGATTACTGATTGTAAGCTTGTAGATACCACTGTCGTCTCTTTTCACTTTGCCTAGAGACAATGAAGTGAGTCCAGCCACAGTGTCATATTTGAATCGAGGTGTGGTCTCTTTGTCACCAAATGTCCACTTAATACCTGGTTTGGGGTTGGCAATAAATGGCACTTCGATAACTTTGGATGTCCCTGCATTCATAATGATTTTATCGGTAAAATGTTCGGGTAGTTTTAGTTCAGGAGCAACTAAAATTTACAATAATTTGATTATTGTAATTTGGATCAATTAATTAAAAAATAACTTGGACGTTAAAATAATTGTTTACATACTTTCAATTGCAACCTTGGCGGTGGATTTCAACTTTTCCGCATTGATCTGATAAGAACCTTCATCATCATTATTCACATCAGAAATGATTATCCTGTGTTGCGTGTCTTTGCCTTCAATTTTTACCCTAGAGGTAGACGCAAGTGGTTTGCCATCCTTTAACCATGCGACTTGCCCACCTTTTGGTGCACGATTAAAACTGCATTCCAAGGTCACATTTGATGGTTGAGTTTTGACAATTTGATCGGAGAGAGGTTGTACAATCTCTAATGGTGAACCTAAATATTTCAAATAACATAAGATAGATCACATTATCTTGCTAGAGAAATGGTTATAGTTTGAATGATGTCTATGGTTTGTGAGATTGGTGAATTATAGTTTGAGTGATGTCTATGGTTTGTAAGATAGGTGAATTATAGTTTGAGTTTGGTATCTTCACACCGTCGATGTCTGAATAGTCATATCTTATTATTAATGATGACATTGCATTGGTAAAGTCAATTTAAAACAAATTAAATTCTATTATCTCACCTAAAATGACTGTATTCGACGGTTCAGAGGGCTTGCTCTTGCCGACCTGGTTCTCAGCAGTCACCCGGAAGTGATAAAAGACATTCTCCTCCAGATCAGGCACGGTGTATTTTGTTGTAGTAATGGGTGATTTAGAGGAGATATCCTCCCATCTTGAAGAATCTTCCGGTTTCACCTGCAAAAAGTATTGTTCTACGGGAGTTTTCTGGTCTTCATTGTCCCAAGTAACATCCACGGTCTTGTTGCTGTTGTTGGCAGTTGCTTTTATAGTGATTGGTGGTGAGGGAGAGCCTAGAATGATAAAAATAGTTCGATATACATTAATAATTGATTCACTCATTCTGAACAATATGATGAAATAAGTAAAATTTAAGTGTTATAAATATTCCATTGCTTTGTAAAATACAAAATATTCCTCTAATGATGAATCTGGATCTGGATCTAATTTGTGTAGTTCTGATTGGCTGGCGTATTTAAATAATAATTAGCTATCCCCTAATTGCTGCAATTCATCTTAACGAATGTCGGTCATTCTAAAAATCTAGTCTACCATTGTAGACTCGCGAACCTCGCTGTTACTATAGAATGAACATTCTCTAACAGCCCCTCATAAATAAATGGACCCAATCACTGTTCTGAAATTAAGAAAATTAGCGTTTACATATAAAGTTCACCTATCCATATTTTAGATAACGTTCCTTTATTAAAGCAAAATTGTTTTTGGATTTACCCATTTCATTAAATGTTTTATAATCAAGCTATTGTAAAATATGTGTATAGGTATTAGTGAAAATGGTGCCATTCCTGTATAATATCAATATGAAAATATACATACATACATCGCTTTCCTCAAATTGAGATCGATAAAATGATTATCAAACCGATTCATATGCAAATCTGATCTATATTCTGGATAATCACATTTTTATTTAATTAAAAAATATATTCTTCTCAACATATATTCATTGTTCATGATCAACTAGGCTGTCTAATCTATTAATTAACAAAACCTATGAAATACCTGTTTCATAATTGATCAAGATTGATACTATGGGCAACTCCGCAAGAAAATACGATACAAGAAAAATTGGTGAGAACTCAAAAATTTACTAATTCCTCTTACTATCGATATCATCTCTGTATCTCTGTATCCATTCTTGAATGATCACATATCGATATCATCTCTGTATCTCTGTATCTATTCTTGAATGATCACATATCGATATCATCTCTGTATCTATTCTT
>JAYJLU010742135.1:0-11580 GCA_036873645.1 Minona dolichovesicula | reverse complement strand
CAGAATAATTCCATTTCTGAGTGTCCAATCACGAATATTGTCAATTTCTTCTGTGCACATTTGCTCGTCCTGAGGATACGTGGTGTGGCTGAAGCTTAATAAGATATCATCGGCGTATTTGAAAATTGCAGTTTTTATTTTATGATGAGGAGCGAGAGGTGTTAAAAATACGATAAAAATGCGATAAAAATGCAAAACAGTGCTGATGGTAAAATCGCGCCCTGTGAGTGTTTTACCTTGTCAAAAGCCTTCCAATTTCATACCAGTCCGGCATGGTGGGGTTTTGCTAACTCCGAAGACCGACATCGTTTAGAGAAATTCATTAAGAGAAGCATAAAATTCGAGTATTTCCGGACCTCTTACAACCTCAAAAACAAGCAGACAAAAACTATTCCGAAAAGTCATCTTAAACTAGCTGCACGTCATCCACAAAATTCTTCCTCCTGAAAACCAACACCTACGAGGATCTAGAAATCGCAATCTCAACAGGCAGACACCGCCCTATACCCGATCAACCAGAAGAATTTCATGCACCGCCTCCTTCATATGATATTCATTAACTATAACATTTAACTCCAATGTTATTGATATTTTAAATGATACTAATTATCTATCTACAATACCTCTCGTTCAAATTTAAAATGATTAGTTTTGTCGATTATTCCATCAAAATAAAAAATAAAAAGATAAGACTTGTTGCAATATTATTTATTATGAACAAGACATTCGGAGCTCTGCTCCATACTCATGTGTGAATAGTCATGAACATGATCTTTTCTTTTTTTTCTTAATTTAAATGTTGCAAAAGGCAACCCATCAAAATATTCCACGCTATTCATTATCAGGTCACTTTTCAACACTTACCTCTCCACTCATTATTTCATTATTCAACATTTTTTGGGTGAAGTAAGTATTGATCGATGATTGACTATGCATTTCATTGGACATCCACCAGCTATCATTCAGCAAAGGGTCTCAGGGGTCGTCCCCGAATAACGCAGCTTTAGTTTTGCTGCTCTGTACTCAATGATGAAGGATGAAAAGTGTAAGAGACAACTCGTTTTACGCCACTTTCGTTTTGGTGGGAATCCAAACAAGATATTTTGTATTTTTGGCCGGACAAAAAACCTTGGAAATAACACCGTTCATGAGTTTTGACTGAATTCTTTTGGGAAGGGGGGTTGTTGACATAGATGCAATTTTAAAATCTGAATCTTCAATCCAAAACGTTATATTTGTGTATTCACTTTACTAAATTATTTATACGTTCATTTTTCAATATTAAAACTTTCGTAAACACGGTCTTTTGTTTAGGAATACGTACATGATTGAATACGTCAACATTGGTTTTATTCTCCCGGTTTACTATACATATACGATTTTTTTATTCGATTCTGCATTCGATATTAGTTTAATTTAGTTCGATTTGAAGTAAATCGAAATTGTGTTTATAAGATAAAATGGTTAATTGTTTTCATGAGTGAATAAATTTTCCTACTAAAATATTTGGCAATATCAAAAAATGGTTTTGACTTCAGTTTATTTAATGAATAAGAATAACGGAGAAACTATAGGGTCATACGGAAGAAGAGTTGGTTAAGAAATAATGAAGGTAGTCAAAGATATTTTTCAGGAGTTAGATCCAGTTGATGAGAAATGTTCTAAGAACTACATAGGTACGTAAACTACATTTTCAGATCCTTTAAAAAGTTCAGCATTGAATATAAAATGAACCAACAAACAAGTAATACAAGCCTTCAACAACAAATAGAATAGAAAACATAGAAAGAACATAGAAAACAAGGATTAGGTCCAATGACTTAGGTTAAACAGAAGTTGAACAATTCGATTTCTTTCGTTTTTTATTCTTCAGAAATTGAAAGCAAAATCGAATCGTTAACACGAATTCGAGTGAAATATTTTCAGAAGCGTATGAAAATTGAATGAAAATCGATCGTATAAACTCCAGTTTTAATAAGTTAGCTATGATTATAAAACTCTGAAACAAAAATATAAACTGTCACTGTGAATCAAAGAACATTGCAGCGCGAAAAACAACATAAAATATGAAAGGAATAATGAGGAGAGAAAGGTTAAGCAAACAAATAAGTATACTAGTAAGTAAGTAAACAATAACTCAACTCAACCTTCTATTAACTAAACACACTAAAGAACTCTATTGGTTACTTTTCCAATACTTGTTGCACATGATGATTATAAAATTATTACCTTGATCAGTTTGTAAATATTTCGGTTTCAAAATATCATTCATCAATGTGAATATGGCCTTCATTTTCTCGACTATAATGTTGCATTTCAATAAATCAGCTTGCCACTGTATTTTATACCCATAAACGACAACGAGGAAAATTGGTTTAATATTTTGCGAGTTATCTCTGCAGCACAGCAACATAATCAAAAACTAAACCTAAGAAATAGTTTTTAATTTGTATTTTAAGTCAACATAGTCGTGGATATGTTTCTGATTGCAAAGGAAGAGCGTCCATGCTTTTGGTGCGCTACTGAAAAGGGGCGATAAACCCACACGTTTTGTCCAACGTAGTTGAAATGATAAAGTTGTGAAATTAAATTCTCCAGTATTACGATTCCAGTTGTTACAGTATTTTGAATATATGTAGATTGGAGCAGTGTTTGTGGATGATTCAATATGTATAAATAACATGCATACATTTTAATTATTCTACACTTTCATGATTTTCATGATTGGCAACCAATACAGCTCGTGTAAGAGTGGAATGGCGTATATAAAGTATGTAGATGGCGTAAGGAATGACGTTTTGGGCTGATAATCGCGCAGCTAGACGTTGTCATTTTCTGATTGGGGAGTGTGATAAGTTTATTAAGAGTGCGTTACAGAAATCCAATCGTGATAAGACAAGGAATGTTATGAGATACTTTATGCATGCGATAGTGAGATATCGCAAAACACTTTTAGTTTGGCGAATCCAGAAATAACAGTTTATGGATACCTTGTTAACATGATCACGGAAAGATAAGGCACTGTCAAATATAACACAAAAGTAACGGGCGGAATTGACCGGTATAATATTTGCACAAATGAATATTTACAGTAATGCACAAATATAGGCTTGCAATTGCAAAAAATCTAAGTAATCATTGCAAACAACAATCAAACCTTTCTGCAAAAAGAAAATTCTAAAAGGAAACCCGGAACAAATTAAAACAATTTTCTCAGAAAGGATTCGATACCTCCTTCAAACACGACTTTAACCGAAGAAGGAGTCAGTAGATTGCTCAACTGTAAACAAACAAACAGCCGCGCCCCATACTCAGACGTATTTAACAGAAAATAAAATAAACAACTACCTCTCCAAGTTAAGGAATATGGCCAACGGACCTAGCTGGCTCCTCCGCTGGCTTGCTAAACCAATCACAATGCTCTTTAACCTCTCTCCTGAAATCGATTATTCCAGCACAATGGAAAAAAGTGAGCATTACTCCAATTGCCAAATTTCCAACGCCAACTAACCAAAGACTTTAGACCCACCTCGCTCACCTCCCTCTTTTCCAGAATCATGGAAAAATAATTATCACTCAATTAATCCACTCTATGATCTATAACAATTCATATAATTCATATAACAATTATATAACCGCAGCTCTTACCAAACTCCTTGGCACTAATAACATCCCTCCTATAAACTGAATACACGATCTGTCTCATAGCGCTAAATTTTTCCAAAGTTTTGACATGGTCCGTCATTCGTCATTATTTGAGAAGATTGCAAAGCCTCCATTTCCCGACTGTGCCTACAATTGGTTTGTTGAAAACTTTACAGATCATTCACATCGAACATATTTCAACGGCAGTTCGTCCACCTATCTCGATATCAACTCCAGTGTTTGGAGTTGATAAGGCTCTGCTATATGACCTATATCTATCTGACCAACATAAAAGTTTGTGCCTCAATAAATAAGTTACACCTAAATGAAAAGAAATAGCTAGAAATGATCATCAGCCGACCAAAAAGCACTCCCTCCAACACCCCGGATCTCACAAATATCAAGAGAGTGGTTGCTATGAAAATTCTAGAGGTTACTTTCAACTCCAAACTCAATGTCAAAGCAACACATTACAAACATCATAAACTCTTCCCTTAAATCATTCTACAGTCTAAGTTCGCTCTTTCAGACGTATGGACAGTGACATCAAGCTAATATTCCAAATCACCATCATCACAAAGATCCTTTACGCACAGCTTGGTGGGGTTGCACATCCAGAGCTAACAAGGATCTTGGAGAATTTTATTATAAGAGCTAAGAAATGGCATTACTGTAGTAGCAATTCGCTGTCCATCTCATCTGTGGTAGCCAAGCCAGACACTAAGCTTTTCGGAGAAATCCAAAGAAATCCAAATCCCAAACTATATTCTCTCGTCCCAGAAGTCAAACAGCACAAATACAACAACCTACAAAAGAAACATTCCTACCACATCAGAGCCGCCACAACCACAGATCTAAATATTTTCTTACGCGTATGTTATACGATTCACAGTATAATTAACATTAATCATTATTTATTCACATATGTTATATGCTAATTTTTAATCTTTTAAACTGCCCTTCACTCACTTACATTCTGTCAAATGTTTTCATTTAAAATGCATCTATCTACCTACCTATCCGCAAACATTCTTCAATCGAAAAAATGTAGACTATCTCTATATTCTATGTGTGATTGATATTTTTCAAGATATGCTTATATGCACGTCCCCTTATCTCAAAAAAGAGATGTTGCTGCTACGATGAATGATATTTTTGAAACCAGAGATCAGTCTACGAAATATACACAGTGATCAGAGATATGAATTTTATAATCATCATGTGCAAATAGTTATTGAACAGAAGGCAGCTAATGTTGAGTAATTGTTTCAGCTATTGTTAAGTGAACGATAAGTATCAAGGACACTATTTACCAATGGTTGGAATGTTTACCTAAAATGTTTCCTAATGTTTTCTTTTCGAGATTTATAATAGTTTTTAGTTTTTACTCTAAATGTAAACAATTTTCAACCAACCCGCGCGTCCAAATGCCAAATCAAACGAATTCGTCGCGTTTGATTTTCTAAATCTAACGTTTAAATTAATGCTATTTTTAGAAACTATACGAGTAAAAATTGAATCGAAACTCGTGTTCGAGTTGTAAAATCTAAACGTTTAGTACAACTCAAACACGGCCAGTATGTAGACGTGTCAGTTAAAACCATAGAAATCGGAATCATTTTTGTGACTTTTGCGCAATCAGCTATCGATTCCCCAGAGTACTTAACCCATTAACTGCAGGTTTGAACCACCGACCTCTGGGTTAAGAGTCAGCAGCTCTACCAATGGTCGTCCAGAGCTCTGTAAAACGTATCGCATTCTTATTACATTCCTATATCGGGACAACTCTGAACTGGATGTTCAGTTGTCCAGATTGAGAGTGAGTTTGTCTATCCAGCAGTGGTTTCCTCAGAAGCAGTGGCTGAATATTTCATATAAATTCCTGGCAAGGGTTAGAAAAATATTCAGTTCAGAGCTGTCCCGGTATAGGAATGCAATCAAAATGCGATACTTTTTACAGAGCGCTCTGGTCCATTGGTAAAGCTGCAGACTCTCAACCCAGAGGTCGGTGGTTAAAACCTGGGCTAAGTTAGGCAATATGCGCTACTTAGGGGAATCGATAGTTGATTGCGCCACAGATTGAGTATTAATCATATTCAATTCCTAGCAGAGTGTCACTCCGTTCAAATTTATACTCGTGGTCTTAATTCCTCATTTATCAAATTCATAAAACACAGTTCTCGTTTTTATTTTTTATTTAATATGAGTTAAGTCAGCCTTTGGAAGTTGTGGACATTATTGTTAACAGAAATTTGTGCTCAAAAGGATATCTCCTTATTTTATAATTACCCGGATGTTGCCATGTATGATGTTCATGTATGCATGTATGTATGTAGATATCATGGTAAAAGCAATTGTTCAGATGTCTATGAATGTTCCGTTCGAAATGGAAATTATACTTATCATTTTAATACATATTTGATATTGTATAAAATGCCGAGGTGAGGCTCATGACAATATCTGTTATTGTTTTTTCAATTCAGATCATCAATCGGCGCTTTTCGGATTTCATACCTTCCTGCATCTTACGAAGTCTAAATCGCGAATTTGATGCAAAACTAGACGAACCACTTAGGCATCTTTTGAAAAATGAAGAATTTCTTGAAAATGCAAAAGAGAGAGGCGAGATAGCAAATAAACGGGAAAGCCTGGAGAAACGCTTGGAAACAGTAAATAAAGGCATACGATTGCTGAACAATTACTCTTTTATTTCTTATTGAATTTACTCCTTCTAATCTGTGTTATTTAAAATTTGACAATACTTATCCTGTATACTCCTTTTAGATCACATTTAGATTATAGATAAATAAATATCAGGTCAAACAAAACATTTTTTGGTAGAGTTTTGATTGACTTTGATTTTAATTAGTAGTTGTAGTTGTAGCAAAATTTATTATTTATATATTACTTTTTATTATATGAATTGTGTGAATTTTAATTCTTATATATGTGCATGCGTAGTACACATTTTATAAAACCAATTATTTATCTATTTGAACTATGAAATCAAAATTTATTAATAAATATGTGTTTTCTATATACCGTGATCTAAGACTAATCACAATTTGTTAATTAATCATAAGTTCCCATCATAATTTGACTTTCCATACGCCACTCTGACGACATGACCAGAATTTTACATTTTCAACTTCAGAATTACACCAGTGAGAGATGTTGGGTTACCCGTTTCTCCCATGATCTCTGAATTCCTCTTCCTGTCGACAGTCTTCGCCAGCACCACATTTCGAACGAGTCAATCCTTTTCCTGTCTAGCTTTTTTAAAGTACTCAGCCCGTAGACTACCATATTGGGAAGATCAGAGACTAGGTTGATTTTAGTCGCTAAGGTGATGTCTTTGTCCTTCTAAATGTTGCTTAACTTGGCCATTGCTGAACGCGTGAGAATGAGGCGCTTCTTGATTTCAGGAGTGCAGTCACCTTCCATTGTTATCTTAGAACCGAGAAAAATGAATTCGTCTACTTAGGTACTTCAATACCTTCTCCAAGGTTAAAAGATTGGATGTTGATATTTGTCAAGATTTTCGTTTTTTAAACATTCAGGAAAAGACCCACTCTTTCACTTTCGCGTTTGACTTCAGACAATAAATTAATAAGTCCTTCTTTGCTATATTAGGGAGTAAGGTTTATCGTTAGCGTATCTCAGGTTATTGAAATTCCTACCACCTATCTTAATGCCTGCATCTTGGTCTTCTGTAAGAGCATTTCTAATTATCATTATAAATTGTATAAATCTGTATAAATTGAACAGATTGGATGAAAGAATACAATATATCCATTAAAGAAAGAAAATACCCAAGAAGTATTAAAGTTAGCTAAAATCATGCCTATGTACATATATAAAAGGTAGAAATCATGACAATATGTCAAAGTTAACTTACTATCGTCTTTTAACAAAATCTGTGAAAAAAAGATTCATTCAGACTTGTCAAAATTTATAGAAGAGAATAAAATACTATACATTAATCAATTTGGATTTCGTAAATATCACAGCCCAATTGATGCACTAATAAATACCTGATCACATAATGAACGAAAGAAGAAATAACAAAAAGTAATCGGTATCTTCATAGACCCTAGTAAAGAATTCGATAGCTTAGACAACTCAATTCTCATCAAAAAGTAAGCATATGGCATTTGATGGACCTTACAATGAGCTTCTAGAGAGCTATCTAACACAAAGAAAAGTGTATAATAAATGACAATAAATCTGACACACAAGATATTGTCTATGTGGTAAAACAGATAAAACACATTTTGTAGATTTTAGTCAAAAATCAAATACTAAGAATAACATAGTACCAAATATTAAAATAGGTGATAATCACATACCTATCTAAACAACCATACACAAAATACCTAGGAATGACAATCCAAGATACTCTTATAACTGGAGGATATTCATATACAGCAAATAATCATAAAGTTACAGATTCCTTTTTACTACCAAATGAAAGACATCCTCCCAAAAGAAAAAAACTAATATTTGTAAGTATCTTAATTTTCCTTATAATATACTATGGCATCGAATTATATTACAAAAGAAAAAATAAATGAATAAATAAATGTGTTTT
Organism: Minona dolichovesicula; assembly: GCA_036873645.1. NCBI lineage: Eukaryota > Metazoa > Platyhelminthes > Proseriata > Monocelididae > Minona > Minona dolichovesicula. Next base: position 3,344 of record JAYJLU010742135.1, on the reverse strand, counting down.
TACTTGTGCGAGTGCGCTATTGGTTACTCTTTGTTTGAACTGAGTTTTTAGGTCACACAGTTTATTCAATCTGTTTGCTATCAATATTACTGATTCGGTGCCTATAAGTAAAATTTCTTATTCTGTGAAATTTAATTATTTTGTATTATTCGTATATAACCACTATATTATTTGGAGTTGAATCGAATCGAATACTGAAAAATGATATCTTTTTATTTAAATCAAAAATTCTTTTTGAATCGATTGTATACCAAATTATTAAAGTAAAACAAATTATTTTGGAAACTATGATATTGGGGCTAAATGTAACACATAAGATACTTACACTTAGTCCCCAAGCATTTAATAATGTCATTAAAACGTTAGGCTTCGTTTAAAATGTTCATAATAAATAAATTGTTTCATACCATATTTCAATAATATAACACCACACATTTATTTTGGCATTTTTGGTATTGAACTTATTTTCTTTAAAACGGAAGCTCATAAAATTGTGTTCGTTTATATTCAATAAGTTGGACAAACTCAAGGCGAACTGCTTGGAGTAGGCAAACAATTTAAAACTATAGTTTTAAATTGTTAAAATATATAAACTTTAGGGTGTTACGGTTTCTTTTTCCAGCCCTATAGTTTTACAATAATAATATAGCGAAAAACTAAACCCGGTAGGTTTAACAGAGAGTTTTAACAACCCTCTCGTAATAGGCGTTAAATGTAACAAAACACGTTTTTAAATTGTGTTTGCTTCTAACAATCATGTAAAATTTAAATAAAATCGTTTTCATGTAATGAAATGTAAAACTATTTTGTCTACAAATTGAGCTATTGTCCATAAGACATCAACTTTTACACACAAAAATAAGACATTTCTTTACACTCCTTTTTAAAATGTTACACTAGCCCCTGTCTCCCCTATTAATCCGTCACAAATTCATACATGAAAATAAAATAAAAATGTAACTTATTAAAATCTAAAAACGCATAATACAGAAATAGATAGAATTTACAAACAAGTACAGACAGTTATACTAAATAAAGACTAAATAAAGTCTGTGAACAAGTAGTAGTTGAGTGGAACTCATTACTTATGTACTAATATAAAAAATATAAAAAATAGAAATACATTCAAACAAGAACTAACTAAATATTTCCTTAACTTAGATAATTTTTGAAGCCATCATTTTAGATGGCATATTTAGTCAATACTAGATACTAGTATATATATATCGATTTTCAGATACCAATTTTTCGGACAGAAAATCATAGATCTCCACCATTATAAACAAGCCCAAGTTCAAATTATCCTAACGAGGAAACACAATAGTTAATTTTGATAATTCATTTCCTAAATTAAAATATAAAAGACGCGCTTTTTAATGATGATATAAATATTATAAATAGATTATAGGCCTATACGTGTTTCTTCCGTCATAAAACAACATACATATACATATATTTTCTAATACAGTGAAACTGTGTTAACGGACACCTGAGAATAGCGGACACCTGTAAATTAAGGACAGTTTTTTGGTCGTCCCTTGATAATTCTAATGTATTTAACAGGAGTACACCCTTAAAATACCGAACAACCTGCAAATTACGAATTGCGGACTCATATAGAGGTCCCTATAGAGAAATAAACCTAGAAATTATGGACAGGTTGACGTTTTTCACGGATTTTGTGGTAGTAGGATTATATTAATTTTATCTACATACATATTATTATACTTGTAAAGTCATTCGCAACACTGCTATATTTCACACCAATTATCTATTACGTAACTGCCTGCTCGGGTTGCTCTAGTGTAAACAATTAGCATAATGCCACACATAATGCTCTATCGTCGCCATTTGTTGTCTCGAGTCATGGCTGTTGACGTCATGTCAATTAACGTTGACTGTTGCCACTGGGTAGCAGCACAATCTGTGATGCTATTCGTCCGTCTACCGTTTCTGGTTGTTTCAGAAAAGCTGGTTATTCTCTCTCATCTGACCAGACTGACTTTGTGCCTTCTGTCGAAACTGTTAAAGAAGTAGAAGACATTGTGTTGTCTGTAACTACGGCGCTGCAAATCGAGTCCTCAGATGACGTTTAGGAATATCTTGAAATGGACACATGTTATGCATCTACATCTGAAATTTTAGTCGGAAACTGGAAGGGAGATTCTCAACGAACAACTTCAACAAGATGCTGAAAGAGAAACCGCATATTCACCTGAAATGACGCCTTCTGCGCCTTGTTTGAAGCAATCTTTGTCGTATTTGCAGCAAATCAGAATGATGACTCTTGAAAGCGACAATGGTCAACTTCTCAAACTCTGCATGCTTGCTCGTTTGAATTAGAAGCACATTAAAAAGCTACCCCAACCTGAGAAATGGGGACACCTCCAAATTACGGACAAATTTGCCAGTCCCTCCAGTGTCCGCAATTCACAGGTTTCACTTAATAATTATATAATTTTGTGTCCAATCAATTTTATTACGCAAGGAAAAGTTTTGTTATATTCTTTATTAATGCTATTTTATATCGTTAAAAGTGCTCTTGCTATACTTTAATTTGGTAAAAGAATTATTAGAATCAGTCATTGCGTTTTAGCCCTATGATAATTTGAACTTTACCAATTTATGTATAATACTGGAGATAGGATTTTCTGTCACTTGGTGTTCGAAAATCAATATATAAATATCTACATAGTATCGAGAGTTGGAACTCTGTGTAACTGTTATTACTCTATATTACCCATGACGAAATTTGGTTAGGAGGATAATAGTGATGGTAGGATTTCATTTTTCAATTTTGGCATAAAATTGTTCAACTGACTCAACTGACAAGATTACAAATTCAAGGCTTGATGTTTCATCGATCCAATCTGATAAGCAGGCTTGACTGATGATTAAAAAGAATGCACGAGTAATATATATATATCATAGAGTCAGTATTTGATATGATTCATTGAATTAAGTCGATTGTTCGTCGTATACATGTCATTTAATCTTAAATTAAACTACACAGACACTTAAGGGGAGATATACATGAAAAAGTGAAGAAAAACCAAAAAGATTTTTTTTACTAATTTATAATCATTATATTGTCTATTATGCATGTGCAAAATATTATATCAAAATAATCATCGCAAGTGCTTCAAATTGCATTTGTGTTGATAGCTGTTGCTAAGGAAAACACTGCTAATTATTTTTAAAAATCCAGAATTAAAATTTTAAATTATAATTAAAAATCCTTTTTTCATATCAACTGATAGAAATAGAAATCAAAATGCCTCACAAAAACTGATTGAGAAAAGTAAAAGAAACCTAACCAGAATTGAAAGGATAAGAAGAGAAGG
>JAYJLU010741025.1:0-11581 GCA_036873645.1 Minona dolichovesicula | reverse complement strand
TTTGATTTTCTCAATCAAACGTTTAGTTTGATGCTATTTTTAGAAACTAAACGAGTAAAAATTGAATCCAAACGCGTTTGAGTAACTTGTACTATAAAATCTAAACGTTTAGTACAACTCGAGCACGCTTACATGAGCTGTATTTCCATAGATTTACATTCTTAGATAAACACATGTCTATGGTTTGTGTATAACATAATTGCATTTCTATCTCATAGAATCTCTTCCCATGTTTTATTTCTTCTATCTCTATCCCTGCGCATTACAGACAATATAATGCGTGAACCGCACGGCGTGTTATTGACTCTGAATACACTCTTTTAGTGCGAACCTGATTGTTCTTGATTACGGTATGTTGGACGAGGCACAACAATAATCGTTTGTACCGCACATTGAAGGTGTGGTCTGGTAGAGTAATTGTTTTTCGAGAGGTTTGGTTCTGATGAGGTTTTTGAAGGTCTACTATAGTACCTATATAGCTTTAACCCTCTGAAGGGTGGTGGTGTAAATTTTATTTTTATATAAGAAAATGATCATTGACAGCTAAAAATTCTACACAAATTAATAATTCCCAGCAGGCAGGTCTTGGCTTTTTAAATAACTGTTTTATATTATTAACTATGACTACCTACTTAAGGAAAACACAGGTCACTTTATTAGAAAAATGTTTATTAAGTATCAGTATTAACAATTGGCACATAACGATAAAACAGTGCAGTATAGAAATCAAATTATTGGTTGGTTAGTATATAATAATGAATTACAATTATGGGCATCAAGAGTAATCAACAAATGTAATCATCAATGTTTTTATAATTAATCATATCTGAAGATATTGTTAGACATTTCATTAGAGATAGAACCACAGAGTTCTATAACATACAGATAGCACTTGCTTGTTTTCTTGTAATTTCGGTATTGTGGTAGGCAAAAATTGACCTCCCTCATTGTAATACATTGAAAATCGGCTATCTTTGAGAATCAATATTTCGAAAACTAAAGCCGATATCAAAATCTTTTTACTTTCATACCAGAAACTGTGTCGATATTCCATAATTTTAAGTTTGATTAGATTTTCTTAAGTTATCAATGATATTCATATCAAAAGAACACACTTTTACATGTCAGATAACCTTCCTGAAATGAATATTAAACGTTTCACCATTCTAAGAACGATTTATTTCTGTTAAAAACAGGCAAAACGACCAAAAGTGACACGGCTAAAAAGATTTTTACAGGAAGGGTAAATTAAAATATCGACACAGTTCTTCACGCTTTGTCATGCAAAAAGAAATTATTTTGGTATCTGCTATAGTTTTCGAATTATTGATTCTCAAAGATAGCCTATTTTCAATACATATTTTAATGAGAGGCCAAGTGTTGGCCACCACAATGCTTTCAATGATAAAGAAAATAATTTGATTTCATTGGCTGATAACATTCCAACATACCTTCACTGCTGATTACAGACAGTGCTGCATTCTTAACATAGCGCGAATTAGTCAGTGCTCTCTATTGAACTCTATGGGTAGGAAGCAAACCCTCCGATATATCAGTAATCGAACGGATTTTCATGTCCGGGTGTAATTTGACAATTGAATATTCCAATAAATATAGTAATTAGTGTACACACATGTAGAATGTTAGTATTATGCATTTATTAGTATTTGGACAAGGAATTGAACCCTTAATTATTTGAATCATTTCATGCATAGTATTTATTTAATATCAGCATTTTATTATCATCTATGGCATCGCCAAATCACACAGACGTGGCTCTTTACCAAAAAGCCAGGTGTACAACTGGGTCTCAATATCGCCCAATAGAGAGCTCGCACCGAATCGAAATAAATCATTGTGGGTCCACTCATCACCTAGCACTTCCTTCATCAATACAAGCCAGGAAATTGCCTCTTTACCTTTCCTGATGCCTCCCGCGGGTTTAAAGCCAACCTAAAATGATTGGTCAATAATTAATGGGATCAGTATGGACTCTAATGAACATTTTATCAGTTTAATAAATGGATAATGGATCACTAATTCAACAATACTACCAGGAAATTCAGCCTGTCCCATTTATCATTTTCACTTACATACGTACTATAATCTTATCCCAAAAATCAGTAATTAACTTGTAAATATAACGGTACAAAATGGGAATGGGAGTACCTTCAAGAGTATTAAATTGATAGATATTAAATAATAAAATAAAATGATACAACACTAAACAGCTAATTTCTTTCAAATCTACTGTTGAAATTAATGATGAAGTTAAGAATAAAGCTGTTTTGCCTAAGTTGACTGTTGCAATGTGGTATTGTGATTCTGCCTGAAGGCAGACTGGGAGGAATCAGGTGGTTTAGTGACTGGCCTTGAGAAAGAGCATTTTGCTTAGAATAGATCCTTGCGCCTGTCATTTAAATCAGTAAAACGATCACAAATACATTCATAATTGTTACATATAATTGCATGAGCACGCTTTTTACTACTAGGGATATATTCAGATATATCAGAACTTGCAACCATTCCTTATTTCAAAATAGTTTACCAAAAAAAGAATATTGAAAAGCGTGCTATTGGCTGATGTACATACATCAGAGATATAGAAAATAATTTTGAAATAACAAAATATGTGGAAGCAAGCAAGAACTAAGAAATGTTTTCACACCAAACAATCAATCTAAAAATGGACCCCAAGGTAATGAAATGAAACTGAACGCCTGCAAAACCACGGTATTCGGATCACACCAAACACTAAACAGAATTCCGCTGTTTAACCTGTCCATAGGAGGTCGTCCAAAGAACCTGTCAAAAATAGAAATCATAGAAACAAGCAAGAATCGAGGTGTCACTTTTGACTCCACTCTTAGCTAAGGCAGCGAAACATCTCGCCCGCGATCGGATGGAAGTCTCCGAAAGATGTCGCTAAGAAAGAAACACTTAAGCTAGCGTGTTAATAAAGGCCCAGGATCGCTCTCTCATCAAAGATTTATTCTCAGAAAGCAACCACCCAGCACACTCGATCAATAACACAACAATAAAATTTGAAGAAGCTGCTAAATATAGTACTTATAATTATTTTTAAATTTTGATGTTACCTTAATTCCAGTCCACTCATAATAATCTCTGATGGCCCTGGCCATCACATAAGAGACAGGTAGGGTTGCATTGACGGTGGTTTCTTTTCCTGTTGAGGTTTTAATGAAGTCAGCACCCGCCATCATGCACACCATACTGGCTTTGTAAACATTCTGATAGCTGCCCAGCTCTCCCACGCCGAGAATGCTCTTAAGGTGCACTGGACCACAAGCGTTTCGCATTGCTTTTACTTCATCATATATTTCTGTAATAAAAATGTTTCATAAAAAATAGGCATTGATTAGGAATTGAATTTAAAGCAGAGTTAGGAGTTTAAATAAATCTGGGAATATTCTCATTATTCCATAGACATACATACCTTCCCATTTTCCCTGTAGTGCCTGAGTTCTATTGATGACAATGTCGATTTCAGTTGCACCATCCCGAATTGCATTACGAATTTCTTGCAGACGAGTTTCAAGAGAGTACTGACCAGATGGGAAACCCGTGGCCACTAAATATAAATGCTCAAATATTTGATTATCAATATATATACATACAAACACTGCTTTCTACTATAGTGACCTACAACTTACCAGCGGCAATATTTATATCGGTGACATTCATTCTTTGAAAGCACTCTTTGACAGTGGAGACTTGATAAGGATAGACACACACTGCAGCAACTCCTAATTGTGAACAGAAAGCCACTTTTATAATTAAAAAATGAATTGAAAGCATTCTTAGATAGAAAAGACTGTGCTTCTCCACTTGTGGTCAAGGCTAGTAAAAATATCTTAAAATGAACTGAAAGACTTGAAACTTATAGGACCTTTAAGAAAGCATACAAATCATTTCTATTTAATGTATAATATAATTTTTTTAATTATGCAAACTATAACAAGGTAAATGTTACAATAATAACTTACTCAAGTTGGAGGCATCATAGTTATGCTGACTTTTCAATGCATTAACAATGGAATATGTGAGGGGGTGCTTGGCCTTGCAGCACAATCTCTCCACATTACTGACACTGTCATCTCCACTTAGAGTGGTCAGGTCAATCAGATTCACTGACCTCAACATCCAGGCAGCCTAAAAAAAGTTTGTTTTTTCTTTAATGGAAATTAGGAATGTATGTATTTGCAAAATATCATACAAATTAGATTACTCATAATAAAAGAACATCTTTGTGATATTATTAATAATATTTTTTACCTCATTCAGGGGATCAAAATCTTTGGAGTTAGCAATTTTGTTAGCATATTTTGTTAGAAGAGGAGTATTGATAGTGCATTTTTCTAGTGCACCATAATCTACAACACAAATTTAAAAAGTATGTATCACAACAGCCAGATATACCATTGATATATCAGTCTCAGAATATTGCTTATTTTTAAATATTGATAGCATAATTACTCTCCACATAATTAAGCATATCTACTAACAACTTATTAAAAATGTTGCCCCAAATCCATAGTGAGAATGTTGGAACCCAGCTACCAATTGCCAGACAAGTCCAGACAAATTGCCAACATTTTGTATAGAAATTGCTTACCATTTCTAATGATCTATTTATGAATACAGCAGTTATGCCAACCTTCTAAAATAAATCTGATTGAATTTCACTTAGTTTGCATAGTTAATAACATACTCACTATAATGAACTGTGGCTATAACTTTTCACTATAATAAACCTTCTCTCTGGAATCTAACTAAATTCCTATATTTTACTAAGTAAATTAATGACCTATAAAAAAAACTGTAATATATTTTTCACTATGACAAACTAATAAATTGGTCCCTTGAAGAAAATCTTCTCAAAATAACATACCTTCTCTACTTTTTGAACAATGTATTTAATAATAAGTGTCCAAAAAGTAGAAAAATATATCTAAGCAATTTGTACCTATAAAATTTATAGGTACAAATTGCTTCTGATAAAAATACAATACATATACAATGCTGTGCTAGATATAATTCACCACAAGGATTTAGTGAACTACACAATACTCATATAACAATAGGACTACTACCTGTTTAATGAATTACTGTTAGTCCTTAGGCTGCAATATTTAGTATAATGAATTTATAGAATAATATAGTAATATAGATATGTACATAATTATATTATCCAATGATAGTGAAGCAGAATTCCTAATGGTTAAATGTAATGTATATATTTGTAGGATTATCACTTCCATAAGGCACATAATTATGTATAGTACATGCATAGTCAGGTTGAATTATTGGGTCAGCCAATAGTCAGTTCAATACAGTAATCAAAAGCAAGTATATTTCTCTGCTTTTTTAGTCAATGATTGATATTTGACTACTAATTGATGAATCAGAATATTCAAAACTGTATTTCAGTTATAGGTAATTTTCACTATATAATGAACTTTTTAAAATGTTATTTAAAGTATGTTATAGCAAGCTTTTACAATAATTGGGTCACACACTGTTAACTTAAGCTCTATAACAAAACTATTGTCAATTCATCAGTCTAATTTCAATAAAAAAATTCGAATTGGTAATTGGGCTGGACTCATGGTTATTTGTATTTCCCAAACTAGCTGGAATAAACACCAAACTAGCTGCAACTTTCTTAAAAGAAACACAGACACCAAACTAACTGGGATATTAATCTGTATGCTCTGAAGAAATGTATGCTCAGAGAAATCGCTACTAAAAGTTGCAGCTAGTTCGGTATATTTTAGTATTAGTAGCTTTTATATTAGTAGCAATTTCTCTGCTTTTTAATGGCATATCTATGAATAAAATTTAGTATAAATATTCTTTAGAGCATACAGATTAATATCCCAGTTAGTTCAGTGTCTGTGTTTCTTTTAAAAAAAGTTGCAGCTAGTTCGGGAAATACAAATTACCGGACTCATCTAGTTAGAAACTAGGCTCTAACATATGAATTGTTAAGTTTTAAGTGAAGTTTTATATCATACTTACAAAATCAGTAACTAATTTTATTCCTACAAATTTCAATGAAAGATATTTATGAAAAACAATTGCAATTGTAAAATGTAATCCACAATTAACTACCTATAAAGAAACAGTAATTGTACTTTTTTTTAAAATGGATCTTAGCATCTTTCTGTAGAAATTAAAATGAATTGAAGGTGAGAGATATTAGGTGCATTTAAAAAAAAACTAAATGATGAATATTTCAAAACTCAAAGGTTACTCTGCTTTTCTGAGGTTTCTACAAAATTGGAAAACAAATAATTTTAAGAAATATTATTTTATTCTTAATTGTATTAGTCCTTGTAAATGATTAACTGAATGCCATATATTGTATGCTGATCAATTGATCTCCAGATTGATTGACTATATTTGAGGCATAAGATCATAAGCAAATTTAATTCTATAGTCTCATGCAGAACAGATGTATTAAGATGATTTTCAGTTAAGACATATTATCATAACATTAACAATTCAAAGTTTAACTTATATACAATTTATAACTTAATTTAAACTGCAAAATTATGTGAAATATACCGAACGTAACACCACTATTACGATTATCAGAAATACAAGTCATTTTTTAAAAATTGGAAACTCAGTTTGACTGCCAACGAGGATTCGTAAAAATCGTAATCTCAAACTTTAGAAATTTAAAGATGAAAACGCAAAAAATATTAAAGAAAATATTAAACTATTTTTTAGATTGTTTTATACTTTTCACATTTAAATATGGTTAAAGGATCTCAGTTACTTTTTAATATGCTCTTTGTTTGACTTACGGATATACAAGATATACACTTGAAAGTTCTCATGACAACTCGTATATACTTTCTATCATTATTTTTGATTAAACATTAAAAAATGTTATGTATTGAATAATTTTGTTGTTTTAATATTTGAGGTTTTATAGCGCCTGGTATAAATCATAAAATAAATTTATCGTATATTATGATAGTACATAAAATTTCTGAAAATTTCTTCAACGTTTAGATTAAAGTAGTTAAATAAAATATTTATTGAATCATTTGCATGCCCCCATAGGTTTAGTCTTTTGTTTTCTTATTGTCAAATTTCATACATGATTTCGTATAGAAATTATGTAATTAAGTTCTATGGTATGTCTAAATTTGACAATGTAATCCTGATAAGTTGTATTTTATTCAATGATAGTTTAGTTTAATGATTGTAAACCTATATATAGCATAGGCTAATAGTTCTCTAAAAGCAGCAAATTATTACACCCAATCCAAAAAAGATTTTATGATTTTATAGAGTGTAAAAGGTTCTGAAAATAATCTCTGTTTTATAATACATTATTATGAAATAGCTTCACAATGATCTATTTTTAATATAACTGTAATGTTATTTTTTATATTTATTAAATTTGGATTTGGAGTGTGCCACTGCTGATATTAAGTTATATATAGAGGTTTTATATTAATTTTTTTTATTATAATTACCAATTTTTTTAGTATAACGCAGTGTTTAGAGTGCTAACTATGGCATTAGGGTAAGGCGTATAGTTTAGTCAGCACTCTAGACACTGTTTAGAGTGCTAACTATGGCTTTAGGGTAAGGCTTATAGTTTAGTCAGCAGTCTAGACACTGCTAGAACTAGATGTCTTTTATTTGGGAACAGGTCAACTCGTACCCAAGTCAACTCTCACCTGAGTAACCTCACACTAGGTGAACTTGTACACTAAAAAACTAAAATAAAGGGTTAGGGTTAGGATCAATCTTAGCAACTTTATTCCTCGAGACCCAACCTAGAACACCAGAGAAGTAAAGACATTATATACAATGTTGACTTGGGTTGACTTGTTGACTATAGTTGACCTGAATTCTTTTAGTTTATATGAATATCTTTTTATAAAATTTGTTTTTCTAATATGGTATTACTCTGAAAATTATTCATAAGCAGATATCGATGTATCAGGTTAATTTCTCTTTAATCATTAATTCTAAAGAAATTAACACTCATACTTTAAAACCCTAATATTTTAGCATCAAGCAGTGTCTATCTATAGAATTTGAATAGAAGTTTGCAAAGAACACATGTTTTTCTAATTCTATTGAAATTCTTAATCCTTTAAAACATCATATAGTTTCTATTTGACAAATCCAAATTTATATATACTTTACATAATACACAAGACTCTTGTAATTTAATTTTTTCCCATAATTGATTTCAAAATTTACATGCCTTTAGAAAATTATAACTACTAAATTTCCATTAAATTAAAATACAAATTAACATAAAATAATTTTAAAATGAATTAACTTATACCATTGAAACAAAAGAACTATCAAAATACCCCAAAACCATTAGAAAATAAACTCTTACAAAATATTTTAATAATTGGTTCAAGAGTGTCCAAGTATATGAGTAAAATAGAATACAATAAGTTCTTTTCTCAAACTTTTAAATTTCTGAATAATATTTATGGACATTTGACAAGAGTATAAAATGGAGAAAACTAATATTCTAAAAGTTTAATGTCATTGTATTGTAATAAAATGTTTTTAACATCATATTACAAGGCTGCTCTTGACACCAAATAAGGATTACAAAGGAAATATTTACTTAATTTCTTTCTTGAGTATTAGTATGAATTTGGTGATTTTATAAGACACAATTGAACAGTCTTAAATCTTTTTTCCAAATATTCTGCTTGGATAGTAATTTGAGGTTTATCCCCAGTTAATTGATATTTTTATGAAATTATTAAAATGGTTATTATCTTGTTATTTAATAAAACCTGTCCTAGCTTATGAGGCCTATGTTATTTTTGATAGAATTATTGACTTAACACGTTAATGGCTATGGACGGAAATTTCCTTCCTCTATGTAGGGCTAATTTGACAGATGCAAAATCGTCTAGTAGGTACCTAAAATAATTATTGTTGATATCCCATATCGCTAAGAGTAAATTAGATTCCATTCTATCATTGTTAGATTAGATTAGATTTTAGACGGGAATTTCCGTCCTTAGCCTTAAGTTAAGTGGCGGAGATTTCCATCTTAGCGATACAAAGGGTGGCACTTTTTTGTTCTTAGCCGTTAACGTGTTAAATACATGATAGAGGTGTTTCATGCCTCAAATGCTTCATTCAAAATACAAAGAAAAACAATTTCTCATTTTATTCAAATTACAGTTATTACATTTTACCAAAAGGACATGAAGATTGAAGGTTAAATTTAATATTTTGGTAATCTTGTGATATTGATAATGAGATGTGATAGCGAATATATATAAGATATATTTCCATAGACTTGGAAGGTGCTGAATATATTGATATGTATTGTGAATTGTCTTCTGTAGAACAAATCAATTGTAAAATGCCAAAAGATTTGTAAATATAGTAATTTCCTGCAGTTGGTTATCAAAATATCCTTTTAGAAAACAAATGAAGCAAATTGTCACTTTTAGATTAAGTATTATAAACACTTCACAATTCAACAGTTCCAAATATTCCAAGCTGTGTCAAATGTTAGATATCTAGTAAAATGATTTAAAAGCTTTCCCTATATTTGCCCCATAAGAGAATCAGTTTATTCTGTTCCACTTTATTACCCAATTTCTGAGATATGTGTTGCCAAGAATTCTAATTAAAATGATGAATAATTAATTTCAAGTAAGAAACAAAACATTCTTCAAATTTATCCTTCAAATGAAATGTTAGGCAACAAATGTTTTTGAATTGTCATTCTGTTCTGTTATAATTTATATACATACACATTTATAAATTAGTTGACCTGACCATTTCTATATTTTAGATAGCCAATGATGGCATCCAATTTTGATGATAGCCAACAAAATGATCAAATGTCAAATCGTATAAAAGAACAATCGGGTCAGTTTAAATATTAAATAATTTAATTTATCTGGCTTCCATTAGATTTAATATAATTATTGCCATTCTTTGTAATATTCAATATCTACATTGCTGATATGTAGATTATACTTCTAATGGAATATAAAAAGATATATAAGTTACATATTTTATTGATTTATCGTTTTATTTTAGAAGAACATATTGAAACACAGCAAAAGACTTTTACTAAATGGGTCAATATCCACTTAGCTAAAGTGAGTAATTAACTGTCTTTATAATTTGTTTATTATGAATTTGTCAAATTGACCTAAACATTCTTTTATTTCAATGTGGAAAGAGACATCTTAAGCTATCTTAGGTACCATTACATAATCGTGGCTACTATTTTCAATCAATTACAATCAATTACATATTTACATAGTGCAAATTGGGGAATTATTTTAAACTAAAATTTCGTTGCTACGGTTTTCTCGGCTCCAAGCAACATACATTAAAATCTTAAATACTGGATAATTATATAGTCGATTGATTTTAATGCATCCTTTCCTTGATCCTAATGCATCCGATAAATTATGCAATTGTAGGTACGATATCTTTGAATAAATATTTGAGCAGGAGTTCAACTAAGCTTCTTGAGCTTCATTAAGCTTTTTACACGAGATTGAGAGTTCTATTGATTAATCCCTTGACACATTTTCCCTCTAATTGTTCAGTCAGTCATAGAGAAAATTCATTATTAGGTGACGTAATTCGAAACGAAACAAATTTGAATAATTTTGTTTCAAATTCTGCTTTGATTGGAATTAATTGTCTTCATTTATAAAATTATTTCATAAGAAGCTTCATTTCACAAATCTTGACTAATATTTTAAATAAATACTATTGATTAAAATAATGTTTATCCGGAGAGATGTATTTCTGCATAACTAGTGATTCATTTCATTCAATTCGTTGTATTCTCTCTGTATGCTTGTGAATAATGTACCGAGCCAAACTCTGCATGCAATGCAGGGCTACTAAATCTCTCTGAATTTGTATGGCTGATTATCTTTTGTCTTGTCTTGCCTTGTTTGCGACTACAATCGAACCCGACATTCCACAACTACCCGAATAAGTCCCGACGCCAAACAGCACGATCTTGAGCACCAGACAACAGTTCAGTCCATAGATTCGTTGACCTCGTCCAACCACTTGCGCTTTTGTCTCCCTCTACCACTGTTTCCCCATGCCGAACATCATGGCCTTCTCTAATCTGTTAAGTCTGGTGTTGTCCGGTCGAAGAACCGGAGCTTGCTTAGGAGGAGGCTTGCTGCTGTCCAAAAGGCGATGGTTTGCCGACGTTGGTTGTGTGCTTCGTCTAAAGTATCGTCTGTAGCACCGGAGTTCATAGGCTTGAGTCTTTTTACGGGTGGTCCATGTCTGCATAAAACGTGGCCACTGGAAAAAACCTGTGATTCTTGGGGATTGTGACATCCCTATCTTTCCAATTGGGACCTGACAAAGACTCCAAACTCTTTTCTTTGTTATCAGCGATATATTGTGAATTATGTCAATTTATTGGTCATTGATCCTGAAGAAATGTAATTGTTATCACCATAGAGTAATAAGGGAAGAGAAACGACTCTTTCTTGTAGATATTTGTATATCGATTATTTGATACCAAGTGTCACAAAATCCTATCTCCACC
>JAYJLU010739914.1:0-11584 GCA_036873645.1 Minona dolichovesicula | reverse complement strand
GAAGGTCTGCCACGATTATCGAACAATTGCTGGTGCTCTTGATGTGCCTTATGACACTGTAAAGTATGTTGTTAAATCCTTTTTGAGAAGGGGAACAGTCACCAGAGGGCGAAACACTAAATATTAGTGTTTTACTAGTTTAACTAGTTTTTAATTTTTGAATCGGTAGTGAAATATTATCATTACCAGAAAGCAATCCATATAAAAAATATTCAGAAGTATTCTTAAATGAATGTGAGATTATGTAACGAAATTCGAAAGTTTAAAAGAGAATGTATTTGTCACCTGTAGATCATCGAGATGAATCTTCACATCTATATGTCCCACACAAACTACTTTCGGCAAACCCAATTCTATGACATGCTCTTCCCAAGTGCCAATGTCTCGAATTAATGTCCACGAACGGCTGAAAGTGTTCCCCATATCGTTTGGTTGAATTATGTTGGGAGCGCTCTGCGGTTGACGTGTGAGCTGGTCCTGTTTCAGCTCTACCCAGCAGCGTGGCAGCGAAGTGTCGATACGAGCCTGGAGCAAATCGTATTGGATAAGATCGTGTAGTTGCACTAGATGCTCGAGAGGCTTGTTGTGCGCGAGAAAGTCTGATGTATCTGTAAGGTAAGATTGGCATAAAAGTTTTGCTTGATATATTTAGTCCATCATTACAATGGTGACATATTTTGTGTAATTTATGATGTATATATTATAAAATGGAGTTGCAATAATCAGTACTATTGAAAGCTAGGCTCTAATAAATCACCTACCAGTTGGTAAAGGAGTATTCTTTTGATTATCCGAGGGTTGACTAGCTTCCGCCAGTTGAATAGCCTGACCGCTGGAGTCCAGAAGATCTCGATTATCGTCAGCCTCATTCCTGATTATCTGAAAGAGATGAATCTGTCTACCGGAAGTCACACCGCAAAGTCGGTCCATGCCAGTGCAATATTCGATAGCCGTGAAACGATCTTTGTAGTCTTTTGCCGCGGGTAACAATAACTTCGTGAATTTGGTATTATTGGTACTGCTATTCGCACTGCTTGTGGATCGACCGGAAGAATTTTTCACTCTAAAATCACAATATTATAAACCGAGTATAAATAAGACTTTTTTTAAAAATATTTGTAAGTTCGTTCAACTCTATAATAATAATACCTGTGAGTCGATTTTCCTGCTCCAGAATCGATAGAATTGGCGTTCACTGCAACGATGTCACCTGACATAGACAGCAGAATCCAAGGTGGATAGTTGGTGGCGTTAGGAGCTTCATCGAGCATGATTTGATCATCCGAATGTGCGGATGCTTCGGTAGAGTTCACTGCGGCCGGTTCATAAGAAGCTCTGTTGGATTCATTGTTGGCCGCGCCGATAGTATCGTCAGAATCGGTGGACACGCTGTCAGTGAGTTCCGAGTCAATAATACACAGGGATCGCGCACACTCGCCACCACAGAGAGGCAGGCTGAACGATGGAGAGGGATCCAGCAGTAATTCCAAATCTGATGTTTGGAATTCAAGATAACTGAAATGCAAACAAACAATGTGAATTGAATTAAGAATTGAACCGCTAGACCGTCACAAATAACAAGACGAGAAGAATTCAATAATCATCATTTTCGTAAAAAACAACACTAAAATACCACCACCAAGTAGACAACGGTGATGGCAATGGAACTGCCATGCTAAGAATTAGATTCTTCTGTCTGAATAAAGATTAAAAAGTATAGAAGATTTTACATTCTATGTGAGTGATCTGAAATCTATTTTTGCTTCCTGTTAGAAAGAAAGTTTTTTAACAGAAAACAAAGAAGCAGCAACAAACATTTTCAGCAGCCTCAACAACCATCACCCGACCAACGACAACTCAATAGCTCTTCTAGACTTCAGAATCAAATTAAACCGAAAATGGTACCTTCGAAACAGAACTCGATATACCCCCACACCATGAATAACAACATTAGAAATGAAATTCACAGATGCTCCAACAACGAATTGAAGAACACATGAAACAATTGCTGAAACTATCAACCACAACGGCTACAATGAAAACACCATCCAGCTAGTTACAAGGACGACCACGCGGAACGGAAGACAAGGAAAATCCTCCGAAAACGAAAGAGCCCTCTATTTCGAGTTTCAAAAATCGCAGCGACTATCTTTGTATTTTCGATTCGATAGATTTTGTTTCAATTTCGTTTTTGGATTACATTATAAACTTTGTATTTTGTTCATTTTTATGCATTGCATTATCACCCCCTTGTAATCCACTATCATCGCTTGCATCTCTCACCCATCCCGTGTCATAATCACCTATTACGTAATCTGATTAACAGCACCAATCTATATTTCAAATGTAGATTAGGTAGCAGAGCTCCGAAAGTTTCGCACAATAAACGAATTTGCAACAAGGCACACTTTCTCATTTTATGATACAATGTTACAAAAGGCAAACTACTATTAGAGATTAGAAAGTATGTTTATAGTAGAGTAGACTTTACATTCTATTGTGAGTGATCTGAAATCTATTTTGTTATCACCAAAGAGGAATGTGCCTTCATACAACAAATCCATAAAACAGGTGACCAGTAAGAGTCGTGGTATTTCTATTAATTATATTGGAATTAAAACATACGGATAAAGAAGCAGACCACCAGACGAGTCCGGATCAAATTCACCAGCGTGGTCGACCTTCGGTTTGACATTGATCAAAACACCGGCCTTACCGGCACCGGTGGTGGTGGGAGTGATGCTGGCCACTTCACAACTCTGCGAGCAGAGTTTATCTCCGATTACAAGAGGCAGCATCTGTTTAAGATGCACAGAATAGTCCGCGAAAATGTAGGGAATATCATAATTGAGCATGGCGATCTTGCGACTAACACTTGAGGAGGTGTTGGATTGGGATAACAAAGGTGGAAACAGTTCCTCTCCAAAGAGACCAGAATTTGTATTGATTTGATCTCCAATATCTTCCAAATTGAGTGCTTTTAAGAAATTAAATTTGATTTCTTTTTCTTCCATTGCTGCTTCGTAAGATGGAGGTTTCCACTAGACAGGGAATAAGAAATACAACTTAAGCATAAAACTAATATATTGGACTATCAGCGACTATTGGATACAATTGAATAACAAGATTACCTCCATATCTTCACTATTGGGTGATGCTGGTGGGGGTATATCGGGCAAAAATGGATTTTTAAATTCCGACGATATATCACTGAATTCATCTCGAGTAATTTGCACCAAATCAAACACCAGAAGAAAAATACACGAACCGTCCTCTTCACTGCTCCTTCGTTCCAATTCTCGTGTGACCTCCAGTGAACAGGAAAGAGGCCATTGAAGAAATCGGGAGACGGTAACGAAATGCTTTAGTCTGGCTCCCACCACAAGGGTGTGCGCCTCTGATTCAAAGTTTTTACGATTTGCGCGCCATCGATCTAGCACACACGCACTATGTATTTCTATGCACTGTGAAAAATCTTGATCTTTATCTAAAAGATGATTTAGCGTTATTGTATATCATACGAATCAAAGTATTTTATTAAAATTTCTAAAATTCAACAATAATTATAATGTAATTATAACATATTACTCATAAGATTGGCAGTATTATGTGAAGAATATATTTTTCAAATTATACACCACATTTATCGATCATATTATCACGACAATATAAAGAATGCTCGTACTTAAATCACAGTCTCACGAGAGAGAAAAGAAGTTTTTACTCAGTGATCAAGTTAATATATAAATAGTGAATTCTTCCATCTATATCTAGATAATGTTGATTCGATTAGTAGTGAGTCAACAGTCAACAATTAGTTCATATTGCGAAAAAGTATAGAAAATGTACTCACCATAGCAAAAAAGAGGAAAATAAGAAAGACTAAATTCACTGGCTTTCTAAAATAAATTAAAAAAATTGCATCATCAGAAAGAAAATCCAAAAGTAAAATTTTTACTAAAAATAGATCTAAGAAACAGTAGTGTCACACACTGGAATATACGGAACCTACCAACAATTACATTGAATAGTATTATGCGCGCGGCATGAAAGAAAATAATGCATCAGGCAATCAAGCAGTACATGGCACAGACATTGATTAATATGCATAGTTGTATATCATTATCATTATGCACAAGATTAATTGAAATGAATAACTACAAGTAACAATGACACGCAGCTCACTCGATTCTTTAATGAGAGATCCCAAATTGTGAAATCACCGGATTTAGATGCTGTCGCTATCAATTTGTTACTATTCGTGTTTGAGAGGATCTCAATCTGAAATATTACAAATAAAATCATTCAGTTAAAGATATTAGGAGGATATTATATGTAAGACTTATTATTATGTGTATATTGCCTACCTGTTTAGTATGACAGCGAGCAGGTTCTGTTGCATAAGTAACTAAAATTTGGTAAAAACAAAATAGAATTACTAACAAATTGAAACCATTTTCATAAAGAATCATAGATAGGATGGACTACCAATCGGAATCGTCTGTACATACTTCCATTAATACATTAAGGAGTACCTCAGGGAAGTGTTTTAGGCCAACTTCTACGTTTTTACTGCCTGCTCAACACTGAGTGAGTAAGTATTCTATTTAATATCTCATCAATTGAAAGTAGCAAACAGTGGGCTTATACAAATGGATTTGTTAAAACAAATGTCAAATAAAATGCCTAATAAATCTATCGAAGTTCGGCAAAGCAAAAAAACTTCAACAATAGAATCGTTATTTAAGAAATAATTTACCAGACAAGGGAATATTAGTGGTGAATTCAGCTTTGACGAATGAACAAGTTGAGGAATGTCGTTCATGCTCACTCCATGGCTCATCTGTCGGCTCCCAGCTAACCAGACAAATATTACATAAGAAACACAGAGCACGATCATCAGATTCTGAACCAGCAGGTTTGTGAAAAAATCCCGCCTGGGCCATCTGATCAGGAAGTGCCCATCTAAAAAATATAGGTAAAATAAATATATAACTGCACAAGTTATTAAGTTCTATCTGATTAAAAATATATATATATATACAAGAATATGCAACATAAGCCGAGCGTCTGTGATACATTAATCTAAAACGTGGGTATATATTATTTTATTTAATATATAGGCATCATACCTGTAATTCATATGCGGCCATTTGGAGAAGGTCATTCTCCTGTTAGCTTCAACATTCATAACATTTTTCTCTCCACTGAGAACCATCATGCGATTTTCCTCATCACTAAGAGTCAGATTGTTTAATCTATCCAGTACTGAGGCTAACACTGGCACACCAGCAATATTAGCATTGGGCAAATTTTGCAACACATCTTGCAGAAGCTTAGTGAAAGTTGAATGTTTTACTTTTAATGTTATTGTTTCCCACTAAAAATGCAAAACAACATGAACAACATATAATACATATACAATACATATGTAGAAAAAGTGTACAGATCGAGTTAATTACTTTTGCTATTTTATGGCTAGGCTTTGGTTTACTAGAAGCTTGTTCAATTGCTTCTATTAAACTGATGATCAAATTTTCTCCATCTTCATCTACATTTTCTGGACGATAGCCTTGTATCAACTTTAATAATTGCGTTGCTTCCACACATGGTAAATCAATTATAACTTTAGATTCACAACTTGGTATTGCTCCTTGAAACAAACTGTCAACAAGGAAAGTCCCATTAATATCACCTCTAGCATTAAAAGTTTGACTTTTGCATACAACAAGCCTTTCTTTAAAGACATTTAGACAAAAGGGACCATCTGAAAAAGAAAGATATGCATAATTAGGATTACTTTCAGCATTCCAACATCATACAACAATAGAATATATAGCATTATTAAGAAAGAGGTGAAGCATTAATATAGACTAAAAAGTTTATGATTTACTCCATGATATAGTACTTAATTCAATTACTAGACAAAAATATTTCTAATTATGTAATAAGCTTATTTAATAATTAATGTATACAGCTTATCATGTCTATTTTAGTATTGTGTATGATAGATACTGCATAGTGTCTTAATAACAAAATTAAATGGTGATAAAGAAGATCCTTCCCATTTTGATTGTTAGGCTGTGTATATTATTTAGTTAAGATTTTAGTTTTAACAATTAACTATGTCCTCATTGATCATATACATTTTTCATGTAGAACAAAAAGAATTAACATGATAGTAGTATATTTAAGTATATTTATGAGATCCTATTTCTAAATGAAATAAAACTTTAGTAAAATATAGAACATAATTTGATTAGTAATCAATAATAATTGGGTTTTGGGTCATCAATAAAGCATTGAAAACTATTAATATATATATATATATAATAAGTAAAAATATATTTATTTGTCAACTAGTTTCTTATCTTCAGGACAAAATTAAATATAATTATGTTATAAAAAGTAATTTAAGTCATAAAAAGGCTAGATTTAAAGGATATAGGGATTTCTTTGTTGGAAATAATGTGTTTTGTGTCCTGGCACATAGACAGATTAGAAATAGTATGTCAAATATCATGAATTATATAACAATTAGTTTGTTGATAATTAAACATTAGGTAGAAGATTTCTTTTCTTGGTAAAGAGGTTTGTAATGCCTTTATTCGTCTTTAATTGATAGCATCCTTGACCTAGATAATGATTGGTTAATAGTAAATATTTTAATTCTTGCCGTCTTCTTATCTTTTATTGACTAAATTGTGCTATTTGTAACATTTTATCCAGAAGATAGAAGATCCTAGTTGATAAATAAATAAATTTTTACTTATAACAATATATTAACTTATGTAAGACCTCAACAAGTCTTTATTTTTATTCTTGTTATATTATATATATATATGTTGGAGCTGAGTTACCAACTTTTCATGGGTTGGTAACTCATCCGGACCAGTTGTGCCAACCATTTTAAAAAGCATTAGCTAAATAAATTAACCTATATGTAATATACTTACAAATATTCCATTCAGTTCATAAAATTTTGTCGATAAAATAGGCTGGCACAATTATTATTCAAAGACTCATTAAAACAAACCTTGACCTACATTTTAGGTTTCCATAATGCTATACTAAATAATATTTACAAGGTTGTTAACTTGTCCAGTATAATTTACATATATTTTAGTAGAGCTGGAAAAGTTAACAACCTTGTAAATATTTAGTGTAGCATTATGGAAACCTAAAATGTAGGTCAAGGTTTGTTTAATAATAATTGTGCCAGCCTATTTTATCGACAAAATTTTATGAACTGAATGGAATATCACATGTAGGTTAATTTATTTAGCTAATGCTTTTTAAAATGGTTGGCACAATTGGTCAGTACGAGTTGTCAACTTTTGTTCTAAATCTAAGGTTGGCAATTTACCAACCCATGAAAAGTTGCTAACTCAGCTCCAACACATATTGTCTAATATATTCTGTTGATTCTATATATAATCATAAATATGGCTGAAAACTAAGATGTCATACCACTTGGGGACTTACGTGATTGCTAATCAAAGATTTTGCATAGTATTTATAATATTTAAATCTTTAATACAAGGCTAATGTGATATATATTTGTTTTGTATTAGTTAAGATCAAGTGTAAAAGATCAAATATCATTGCAAAGAACTCCATTAATAGTTTAAGCATTTATAACATTGCCCTATTTATAAAATTTTAGATTCTAGCCTATTATATAAGGGAAACTTCCATCAATACAAATGAAGGGAAATTTTATATGCAGATTACTTATAGGAAATACATGACAAAGGACCAAGCTGGCTATGAAAGGGAAATTCCTATGAAATGGTACATGTATATATTTAAAAGATGATGACAATGAGTTGTTTAATAGTTACTATTAAAGAACTCATTGTCATCATCTTTTAACTCATTCATCATCAGCTAGTTAGTCAGTTAGTCAATACTGAATGTTTAAAATTCTAAATTTATCAATGGTTTTATATTAGGGATTCTTATATTACTATACCTTCAATTTCACTTTCTCATATTACTAAAATCTTTGTGGTTAGGGTTCCAGAATCAAAGTTCTGGAACTATTTTCTATTATGATTTCAATTATGGGTTAGATCTGAATATATTATTGTAGTGTGTTATTATCTTAGATATTATTACTAACCACAAGCTAGAATATTCCATACAAGCCCCTCAAAGTTCTGGTACATTCATTAGATTCATTACAGATATACATATATATTTAGAAAATGAAATGAAGAGCTACCTCTTAATTGAAATGCTTATAAATACTATAAGTCTAAACTATATCAAATTAAAAAGCAAAATTGATAAAAGAAAATTGTGTTAAAATTATACCATTTTCAGGAATGTCAATGACTTTCACAAAGTTAGCTGATGAGGCTTCTATAAATGCTAATTTAGAATCTTCTAATGACACACACAAAACATTTAGAGGAGGATAATACAATAGGGATGTAATGTTGTCTTTGATAGCTAGAGATGCTTCTCCTATCAGTTCCATGTCCATTTTCAATAAATTTACATTGGAAATAGTACATTTAAACAAAAAAGTATTTAGTTTTTTTATTATTAAGAAACGGATTATTGTAAGAGTGAAGTAAGCATTATTTTTTATTTTTTAGAAAACATTACAATCATTATAGGTAGGTAACATAGAATAGTACAAATCACATACATATAGTATTACGCAATTTAGGTAATTATAAAAAATTATAAATGATTATAAAATATGATAAAATATGAAGTGATGTCTTTTTTGCATTTAGCCTATTTAGTGGCATTTAACCTATTTAGTGGTAATAATTTAGTAGTAATTTATTGGCTAGTAATGAAAGAAAAAGGTTGCAAAGAGCTGTATAAGTTATCGAGTTCTAACCAAAAAGATGAGTGTTCAAATTAAGTCGGAAATAAATTAAAAGAACGAGGGTTAAGAACGAGAATTTATCTATAAGTTTTGAGTACATATATAATAAGTAGATAGATATGTATATACTCAAGCTCATAGATATAAAAAATGCATAAAGTGGGATAACAACTCGGGGAAGGGGGGTAACCAACGGGCGTTTCAATGATTTTTTTAAAAAGATATAAGAATACATTTTTGTTTTATTGCTTTTTGTTAAATACATTTTTGTTATTTAAGTTTTTTATTGAAACGTCTAATTGATTCCATAGTGTGGTTAAGAATGAATTTCTTTCCTTGATTAGTTGCATGAGAATCATACAACCTACCTATATGTGCACATATGTGAAGACTTTAATTTGTATTTGGTTAACTTACAATATTTTATATCTATTCCATAGAAAAGTTAGGTACCTAATGTAATTTTGAGGATATACTAATGCATATCAAGATTTAAATTCTTTTCTTAAAGGCTGCGTTCACACGGTTCACACGAGTTACGTTTTCGATGCAATTTCCCCTGCAATATACTATAGAGTGGAGTGAAATATTTTAATAATTTGATCTATGTCTATGTGTTTTATCAATAACTTTTTCATATAAAGCTATTGATACTATAACTAGACAAATGGCATGGAATGACATCTATTCTAAATTACACCAAAAGTTTCTCAAATAAACAGCTATGAGGGAGTTTCTCATCTGCAAGTCCAACTGCAAGACGAACTGCATAGCTGCCAGTTCGTCTGGACCGATTGCTGTGCGTTGTAACTTTTAGTTGAGACATTTGAAGATTTCAGACTATTGCAGTTGGATTTGAGATACTGCTTGCCATTACAGATTGCTTGGTCAGGGGTTCCTTGTCAATCTTTGAAATCGTCAGTGGATGTCATTAGTGATTTTGCAGTACGCATAACCAATAAAAATGAGTAATTGAGAATTTCTCAAAAATTAAATATTCTTATCATTATTTGTTGTTAGAATTCATGAAAGTCTAGAAATTCTCTAAATGAATCAGTCGCGGAGAACGTACTCCTCGGAATCAGTTTAGTAGGTACACAATATACCAATTAGTATCACAGCCATCCTATCTAGAATCACTGAAAAATTAATAGTAAATTAATCTGAAATCCATGGCAATAAAAACTATACAGACATATGGGTTCAGAGAATCGGGAAGCATCACAGCTGCTTTCATCGCTCTAATCACACTAATCTCCAGAACACTCGAATCCGAAGACTGCGTTCGCACATTAGACTTTTCTACTTTTCTAAGGCATTCGATACTGTCAGGCACAGTTAAATATTCCAGAAACGCATACACCTCCTCATTGATGACAAAATTTACAATTGGCGCATTGACTTCTTATCGGGGCGAAATCACAAAACTATATGTCTATAGTAACCACCTTTAGAAGTAGCAGAAACTAACGCCGGTGTAATTCAAGGCTCAGCAATTGGGCCAAACAGCATTCCTCGTAGTCGCCTGATCTCAATCCAGGGAAACCAGACTATGTTAAGTATGCGGATGACCCATACCTACTTTAATTATCCCTGCTTCACATGTCGCTTCTACCAACGATGAAATAAACAACATCAATAAATGGGCAAATGAAAACAACTTGAAACTCAACGTATCAAAATCTAAAGAAATGCGATCATAACTAAGAAAGAACAAAATCATACCACCAGAAATGGAAAATATTCTAAGAGTGAACCAATAAAATGCGTGCTCGGCCTCTCTAGATAGCAAACTATGACAGCATCCGACCACATAAACAAAAAAATTAACAAATGCTGCAGAGATATCTAATGCACTTAAAACCTACAAAAATAATGGTCTATGCCTTGATAACTTGAAACCCAGTCTTTCAAGCTAAAGTACTTAGTATGCTCACGTATGGTGCTCCAGGATGGTGGGGTTACACGATCTATGCTGACCGAAAAAGAATAACAAGTCTACTAAGCCGATGCCAAAAGTTCAAACTTTGTAAAAAGTGAAAACAGTTTGAAGACATCATTAAAGAACATGAATGCAGACTTTTCAAGAAAATCCTGTCAACTGTCAATGTGATCGACATCACATTCTGCACCAATTCCTTTCTCCAACAAAATGAGCATAGATATTTCACTAGATCCAGGATCAATTTTTACGACAGACAACTCCCTTTGGTGACCGCTAAGAACTCCAGAACATTTTTCGTCAGACAGTTACACTCATAGTATCTATATCTGCTTGTTATCTATCTACCTAGGTATCTAATACATAGCCATAGTTATACCATTTCTATACATTCAGTTTGTAATGCATTTTTGTGACTGTCAAATTGCCAATAAAGCTTATTATTATTATAATACTTTGTGTCACCTCTGCTATTAAAATAATAAGTGTCACTTCTGCATCACTATCAAAATAATAAGTGTCACTTCTGCATCACTATTAAAATAATAAGTGTCACTTCTGCATCACTATCAAAATAATAAGTGTCACTTCTGCATCACTATATAAAAACAACAGACACATAATTACACACATTTTTAAACTATCAATTTATGTCATCAAAGCAGGAAGTAAAAAGTGTTCAAAAAATGTACAAAGTGTAACAGTTATTATAGGAACCAGACATCATAATATGGAGTGATGGCTCAGTGGGAGAACATCAGGAAAATGGTGGAAGTGGAGCTTACATTGAATTA
>JAYJLU010738803.1:0-11593 GCA_036873645.1 Minona dolichovesicula | reverse complement strand
CTGCATTTTCATGGCTTCGTTAAACCGTATTCATCCAAATAACTCTATCTACAAGTATGCCGACGACATGATACTTCACCTTAAACATACTGATTCTCCTCAAGATAATCTTATCTGCTCCCAAGAACTTGAGAATATATCCAATTGGAGCTGAAACAATAATATCAAACTCAATTTGAATAAAACCATATGAGACTCTTCATCCCTAAAAATGCCTCGTTTACATTAAATTACGAATGCCTTGCTAACTTGTCTAACATCTCACCTTCAATGAAAATTATTGGTGTTACTCTCAGCAGTAACCTATCATGGTACCTTCAATCGAATCTTACTGTAAAGAAAGCTAGCAAAAATGTCCACCTTATGAGAATTCTAAAACCTTTCCTTTCCAAGAAGCAATTAATTTTACTGTATAATTCCTTCATTCAAAGCCACTGCTGTTGTTTATATTTATCCTCACTGACTGTTTATGAGAAACACCAGATTAAACAGTTAATCTCTCGTGTTCACAAAATTATATGTGGTTCCGACTGTGCTGATGATTGCCTCCCAGATTCAGAGTCGAGTCGCATGAAACATTCTCTCAATCTTTTTAAAAAGGCTCTAAACAATCCTGGGCACATTTTACATGGCAGATGTCCTCAATTTCTCCCTTACGGAAGACGACTGCAGATTGCCTACTCCCACACTCAACGGAGATTAAATACTTTTTTTTAGTATATCTATTATTTACAACCTTGGATAATCTAAATTTGCTCTGTTTTCCTGACCATCTGTATTTTTTCTCTAATGTTTTTATTTTCTATCTATATGTCAACCTTGCGATTCCCATTCTTCAAAAATATACGCTTTATTATTATTATTATTATTATTATCTCCTTAGTGCACTCCCCATTAATTCAGATGGAAGCGCCGAGGAAATTAAATTGGTCCACGATTTCAATTCTCTGCCCCTCGATATCAAAGTTATTAATTTCTTTTGAGGCCATAATTTTGGTCTTGTTTACTATAAGATTCTTCAGCTTCTTCGCCAGCTTCTTCGCTGGCCCTCTTGACTCTTTCCAAAAGGATTTTCAGGTCATCTTCGCAGCCGGCGAGCAAAGTCGTGTCATCCAGGTATCTTAGGTTGTTGACAGTGCGTCCACCTATGCGGATTCCCAGCCTCTCTTCTTCGAGATTTGCTTGCCATATTATCCTTTCTGCATAGAGGTTGAACACTAATGGGGACAGAATGCATCCTTGTCGGATTCCTTTGCCGATCTGAAAACTTTCGGTGTCGCCAAATTCAGTTCTAATTGTGGCTTTCTGGTCTGTGTAAAGGTTTCTAAGAAGCCCGAGCAGGTGTTCTGGGGTGTCCATTTCTTTCTAGGTTTTCCAAAGCCTTGCTTGGTTGACGCAATCGAATGCCATTTTATAATCGATGAAGTATTCATAGATATTTTCTTGGGCATCTTTGTTTTTTTTGTTAATCCATCTTATGTTTATGTTTACGATCTGGTCTCTGGTGCCTCTGCCTTTTCTAAACCCAGCTGCACCTGTAATATGACTCTGCTTGCATGGGAGATCCATGAGATGGTGCGGTATTTTGCGCAGTCTTTTTTGTCCCCTTTTTTGAACAAAGGAACGTAAATGCTTGGTTTCCAGTCCATTGGCTACTGTTTTGTTCTCCAGACCGTGTTGCAAAGTTTTATGCCTATGCTTAAACTGCAGCGATTCGATAATACGCCAAGATTTTTAATATTTCATTTGTTCATCTGCAGGTTGCCAAACCAATAGTATTCTGGTAAGGGAGGAGTCTTCTATACCGTCTCAGGTACCTATTTCAAACTGTATCACTATAAAAGCGTTGGACTTAATCATGTGAACTATTTCTTAATATAAATTTTCTGTTAAGTGTTTGAAATAACTGTTTAAAGTATTTGCAACTTGCAATTATTTAATACAGTATGTAGAGACAAGAAATATATTTTTTAGATCCTGTTGTAATATAATAGTATGTAATTCTACAGTAAGTTTAATAATTCTGAATTATACAAAAGTCATGCTTTCTTATATACAAGTGTATCATACAAGTACACGAGTTACGAACACGGTGTTACTACGAATACATTTAATTTACAATAGAAATTATTAAAAATGAAATAAAATATAAAAAAGAAAGTGTTATATAATATATTTAATTTACTTCATAAAATAATTAGCAGAAATATTGACTTCTGCTATCAGAAGTGAATTACTTTTTGGTTACATTATGTATACCCTTATTATATCTAACCTATATAGGTATGTTAGCAATATGTTTGATAGTTTGTAACCTGTATATTAGAACAACACTTCCTAAATTGAGTAACTGTTTTCATAGCATTGCCTTATACAATATATTTTTATTCTTACACACATTTAAAAACAATTTTAATCGTTATTTACAATTATCTGAGTAACGAATTTTTAAACTTATTTATAAACTTATTTATTAAAACTTATTTATAAACGAATTTATATTTACGTAAATAAATTAAATGCTAAAAGTGAAAACTAAAAATTCAACAAACCTCCTTATAGTTATCATCTTACCTTTTATAAGTCAAGAAAGCATAATGTTTTAGTAGACGTGAATAATTAATCTCTATGGACAGCACCCAGGGTAGGGTTAAATAACTTTAGAAATTCTAATTTAACTGTGGCTTTTTTAACTTTAACTTTGCAGGGCTGGAAGAAAGAAACCGTATCACCTTAACAATTTTTAACTTTTTAAAAATTCATTTATTTTGGTATTTTTGACATTGAACTTATTATCATATTCTATAAGTTGGACAAACCCAAAGAACATTTGTTATGAAGTATAGGCAAACAATTTAAAAATATATAAACTTTAGGATGTTACCTACGGTTTCTTTATTGCCAGCCGTGTTTAAATAAATAAGTCACCAAGCGAAATGCTGAACAAACCTCAAAACAGAATGGTCAATGCATATAATCATAAAATATACCACAGTGCTCAAAGCATACATTAAGTAATTATAAATATTTAAAGTAGGTAGGCATATTTGAAAGATTTAAAGATTAAAAATTATAAATGTTTGAGTAGGCATCTTTAAAGAAAAGGAGCACGATGCATTATGCATTAAGTGGATGTTTTGTTATAAATTTAAACTATAAACATATGATTTCGGTAAAGTCCAGTTCTTTAATTTAAAAAGAAAAAGAAGACAATAAGAATCATATATGCCAAACCGGATCATTCTCAATGGCGAAACTTTTTGGCAAAGAATATACACAATTAAATAAACGGATTTTAAACAGAATAATAAAAGAACAAGTTACATAAATGTTTACATTGTTTATTTACATTGTGTATATTCTTTGCAAAAAAGTTTCGCCATTGAGAATGATTTAGGGATAAATCGAAACGTCATGTATATGATTCTTCTTGCCCTTTTTTCTTTTTAAATATAAACATATAAATAAAAAATAAGAAACCAATACAAATAAAATTATCAACAAATTTTAAATCATTGGGTTTTCATTGTAGTTTTAAAATAGCCATTAAACTTTCCATTGAAGTTTTACATATCAGGAGAAATTGTTTATAATTGTAATCTCTGTTCATACAGCAGAACGTTTTGTGAAACGCGCATTTCTAATACTGATACATTACTACACCAAACAATTACATTACAGACGTAAACGTTTTTTGCAATCGTTTATCTGAATTACAAATCCCACGAAGAACAAAAGATATAATCTATAGGTATTCTTCTTCTTCTAACCAGAATTGAATAAATTTATGAACAAACAATAACAACATCTGAAAGAAAATGAGAATTACTATGTTATTAAAGTTCACCATAAAATAAATATATCATTAATTCAAAAACGAATGTTTAATTCATAAAATTTTGGTTAACAAAGGCATAACTCATGCATTTCCAATGTAGATTTATATAATTAAATAGGTGCTCTACAGATAAAGATAATTATGCTAATAGCAATCTCCAGGTAAAAATATTTTAACTAATTATTTGCAGGCCCTTAATTTAAGAAATTGCAAAATGATTTTGCAATTTAAAGATTCCAGAATAACTATTTATTTAATTTATTAAAATAATTTCAGTGAAGCACCTAAACTACAGTTTACGGCTATGCTAATTAGAGATTATCAAAATTATAAGCAAAAGCAATCGTTATGCTACTTATAGTAGTATTTACGGAGTTACTACATACTGTAGGTATGAAATTTTATGTCAAAGAAGATTCTAGATATTCTTGAGTAGGTATAGTGTGAAATAAACATGAGCTGTTAGAAAAGTTGAGATAATTAGAAAAAATCCGATTAAAATCAACTAATGGGGAATGTAGAAGAATTATACGAAGAAGAAATTAAACTTACGACTAAAAGCTTTTGTTGAGTGCAATAGAATTTTACATGTGACAACCCATCTACATATGTAGAATATAATAAGCGAAACTTATGACTTCTTTATTTTAACATTGTCTGCCTTTGTTATGTTTATCATACTCAGTGGGATTTTAAATTTAATGACCAAATGCTGATGACAGTGCAACTTATGGAAGTGACATATTGCAGTCAACTGGTTCATCTGCCTTCAGCATTTCCTTGCTCATTATGGTTGCTTAAAATAGTAGTAAATATCCATTTATCAATCAAAGACAGGCATTTAGTTGATCCCTATTCATCTGAGACTTGAAGTTCTCTAAAAAAGAAGTTTTTAGTTAGGAGTTCAACCGAAATGTCGCTTTTGGATTTTTTTTGCTTCATTTAATTCGTGGAACTTCTAATTTATAAAAGTCATATTTTTGATTCACGATTAAAAGTTCTGTTCAGCCCAAACTTGATGTGTCTACGTATTTGAAATACTATTGTAACATCCGGGTTACGAGAAGAGCATAACGAATAGTAATATTGATTGACATTTGCTCTATTATCCCATTTAGAACACCAACCAATATATAAATGCATTTTAGGACAACTAAAAAATGTATGAACTTTAGTGTCTAACTATAGTTAGACACTCTATTGACTAAAGTACCTCGTATACGAGGTGAATACGTACAGTGTGTGATTCGATGAGAATATTGATAGTTCCACCATAACTTCATAGTTGATAAATTACAAAAAGTCAATCAAATTGGTACTAGTTGTTACACCTATTCCCTACTTTAGCTCTCTCTATTAGTAAGTAAATAAAATGTATTACGTAATCAGTTGGTTAATATAGTGGTTTAGAAACCACTAAACCGTGCTTGATTGAGAACAAATGAACATTTTTTGTTTTATACATTGGAAAATATCTATAAATAACCGCAACCTAACTGGAACCTGAAATATTCCGCAATTATTATCAACTTAATTAGAGCAGTAATTTTCTAGAATTTATATACCTCTACATTCATGTATTCACATTGCATTAATTAAGGTTGTAAATAATTATGTAAAAACTTAAAGGAACATTTTAAAAATATCATTTTAATAATTTTTAATAATTATTTCTTCATAGTTAATTTCATTTTAAGCAACTAATAATTTTAATAAATCTCAATTTTAATTTTAATATACTGAATATTGAGATACATAGGTCTGTGTCTTTAATTTTGTACTTGAACGTTCTATCCGGATGTGCACCTAGCATAAACTTATTGTATCTCGTATCTACATAGATAAACACACCCACCTAATTATATTCATTAAGCATCACCATGCATGCTGTTTAAATGCAATTTCTATGTGCATTAATGAGCCTAATTAAACAATTCACTCAGATTATAAATAAACAGATGACCAAGCAGTATTCATCTACAAACATTCAGTTAGAAGGATGTAATTAAATGTAAATATATACTTTTACTACATCATCATACACTTCTATTAGATTGAGACTGTTGTTGCAGTGATTAATTTGGCTATTATTTAATATTTAATTCTTATCTAAATGCTTAAAAACATTTATGCATATTTCAGTGTAATGAATCAAAATCATTCATATATTATTCGTATGAATGTATTAATATGCAAAATATACATATGTGTCTGTATAATGCAGGTACTGTTATGAAAAACAACCTAATATTGTTAAACATTTCAATAATACAATCTACATAAAACCGTTGTTTATCATTTAATAATAATTCGATTAATGTTTCGATTAAAATGATTTATAATTCAACTTCCTATTATCTTTCTCATACTCAAAATTTGATTGAAAAGTATGATGATTTAAAAAATTTGGAGCTCAATTTAAAACGCAAATTACGTATGTAGAATCTTTACAGGAGTATATAAGTGTTATATATTTAATAAATATTCTTCGAACTTTTCTTAGTTAAATGATAAATTCGTACATATTATATGGAGGTAAAGAAATTATTCTGTCAAACACTATTGTTAATGTTTAGTCTTTTCTGATAGAATCATTAATTCAACCCACATTACCAAATTATGTTTCATAAAGATGTTTACCGGTGAATTTATCATGAAATTTCTCTGTCTTCTTAAGAGTAAAATTTCTCCTTCAATGTCAATTTGTTTATTGTTGCCATGTTTTATTTGCTCTATCAAATTGCAGAGCAAAATAAAAGCAGCGGCTTGTCCAATCCCGGCGCTGTAACAATTATTTAAAAAAAGAAAATTGCTATGATTATTAAATAAAAATATGTGATCATCATAGAGTATCATATCATATCAGTATCATAATTTAATTAATATATAATTCTCATGATTAGACTTCATATACCTAGAGTTAAAACAAGGTAATCTTTGTACTAAAGCCGAATATCAAACTCAACGTTACTTTTAACGTTTTACTAAGAATCTTTATTTTAGATGTTTAACAATAACTGTCTACTAAGCTTAATAAAGTTACTACCTACTTTTCTTAAATATTACCTTTATTAAAAGCCGCCTTATATTTGATTTGATTATATTATTAATTCAATTATTAAGTACATAGTTATTGACTGAATCCATTACTAAACGTACTATTAAATAATCACCATATTAGGTGAGAGAAATGTATAAACTGCTAACTTAATACATATCATTAGGAATCTTTAATATTTTTGTACTTAAAATCAATTTAAAATAGTTTTGTTAATTTCCGCAATTAAAGAACATATTCTGAACCTTTCGAAAGCAACCTGAAGTTTTAATGGAATTAGGTGATACATATACATATTGACGAGTCTATAGAATAAAAATTTCTAGGATGATGTTTACTTGTCATGGACAACAATTGGATTTCCACAATGAGCTGTCTTCATTTCTTCATAGAGATCGAGGAAGTTTTTAAGCTCATAATAATCCGGCTCCTTCTTTTCCGCCCAAGAAAGATAATGAAGCTGAGTAACTTCATGATTACAATTCTCCTTTGGAAATCGACAAAAACATTATAAAACAAATTATTTAATTTAATTAATTTGACGTTAAGTTTGTCTATAAGTTAATTCTTAGCAGACATAAGGCATTTACATGTATACCTTATTTTTAGCAAATATTCTATTACATTCTATTTCAAAATTGTTTTTATGAAAGATAACTACAAGTTGTAAATGGTTTACAAATGTCTTTAAAAATAAAGAATTAAATCTGTAGAACAGGAATTGACCTACATTTGTAATATTCAAGGTTCGCATGTGCCACACCTCTTTATGGTCTTCTTGAATTGTATTTACTTTAAGAGAGCCATAGTTAATAGTGGTTCCATATTTGGGCCAATAGATATATTCACCAGTTATGCATCTACCAGATATTAAAACATTTATATGCATGTGGATATTAATCGCATTTAAAGCACATTAAAATTATTTACATATTTCAGCTATAATATTTTATATACAGTAATTATGTATTACCGACCGAACTTAAATATACAATATACTCAGAATTTCATAGCTTCTTCAAAAATCCAAAAGTTAAACGAAAATCTTGGATTAAAGGTGTGCTAGATAAGTTTTTCTTTTCATGCAAAACTTTTTTATTGCACGCAGTAATAAAATACATAAAACACCATTAAAATGTAATTTAACTTTCATTTAAATTTAATTTTCATCATTAAGCAGAGATAAAATTCAAATATAAATCGATAAAATAAATAAAATTTATAGTAACAATTAGAATTACACTTTTGTGTTATTTATCGCTTACGATGTCTATTATTGTACTTTATACGTCTACTCTTAAGATCTGATATTAAGAATATCTTAAAACATGCCCGCAATAGTTGTACGGAGTATGTAGGTACTTGGAACAGGTCTAAAGTAGAGAGCACTTCTGAACTGTTAGGATTACAGAGATTGTTTATAACAGGTGATGGATATATCGAGTAGATTCAAGGCATAGGTACCATTCTGGCAGAATTGGAATGGGGAAAGTGCGGTTGGAAGTACAGAGACACAACAAAATCAAAGTAACGAATAGTTATTAATTCAATATATTATACATAGCGAAACAATTTGAGATAACGTAAATAAAATGTCATTTGTCATGTATAAATATACACAGAATTATTAAAATGTTAAAAAATAAATTGTTGAAACTAAAACCCTCAAAGACAAATGTAAAACATACATATACTCTAATATCCTAAATAAGAGAGTCATAGGAATCTAAAAAATCTTTGTATAATAGATTCATATAATTATCAGAATAAAGTGTTTTCTATCCACATTTTCTAGGTAATAAGTGGCTCTCCATTCACAAGTGAGACTTTCCTGAAGATTCTATGTGATACATATTTCGAAGTTTGTTTTTATTGTACTCTGTGACTATTTGGATGAGGTTTTTCATTCGGTTTTACTGGGGTCATTAAGAAGATAATGTACTGTAGTAGATAAGATAATGTAAATTTTTGCTGCCCAATGTGTCTGATGCATGGGAGGGTGGGAGGGACAAAGTCTATGTAAGTAAGTCTATCTCAGTAATATTTTCTTCGTACACACATTTATGTATTTATTGGTACATAGATATGTTTTGTTTGTTTTATCCATAACAATTATACCCTGTCTTCCAAATACATACATTGTATACATTATATCTAAAATTAATTGTTTCTGATCAAAATATATTAACCATTGTAAAAATACGACTTCTTCTATTGTTTGTATAATACTCACGGGTGAAGATTAACGATCAAGGAAGATTTCTGTTCCATAATCATTGTCCAAAAGGTTTCAGTAGTGATTTCCATTGGAGATCCTGTAGCAATGTAGTGCATTTCTTTTCTGTATCCATTGATATAACTTGCTTCGATGTAGCTATTGTCATTGAGAATGACTCGAGTATGATCATCTAAAGGACATTTAGTTTGGATAATACATTACGCTTTATCAAATATTTCAACAGGATTTAAGTTCACTTAATGGTTATCATTTTATCATACATGCATGCGTATATGTATCTATTCTGCATTAGCATATGTAGGTATGTTGTGCGATACGACAACATGTAATTTACAAACAGAATAATAGGAAGAATAGCATAACATTACAACCGTCCCGTATCGTACAATATTTATAAATACTGTCATATAAAGAGAATTTTACGAAGTCCTTTGGCGCGATGGCGAAGACCCAATTTTGAAGTGAGAAGCTTTGTTGGCTTAAGACCGAATGAATTTGAGCCTGATATTCTTTCCCTCAACAGATACAAAAATATACATATGTACATATAAATGTCTTTATATTTGGTGCACGGATAGATACAGGATTGATTTGAGATTGAACAAACTATATCGGAATAAATCACCGCGCCGAAATCAGACCATCGATATACATTATATTTATTATTATGTCAAATAAAAAGTTGATACTTAGTTCAAATATATTATGAGGCATATTATTAGGATATTCTTATAAAAAATAATTTGTAAACTTCATGGGAATATATTTTAATTATATTTAATTATATTATTAGATATGAAATTACTTACATGGTAAAATATAAGAGTATTTATTTCGATAGAAGTTAGAAATGAGAGCTCCTTCTTTTGAAATCAGACCAGTTTTGTTAGCTTGCAATCTTGAATGGTCATCTAATATCTAAAATGAGAATTGATAGCAAGTGAGAAATCTTATATGTATTTTCAAATATACAATACAATCTACAAAGAAATACTGAGTGAGTGAGAGACAGACAGAAAGACAGACACAGAGTAAAAAGAGTGAAAAATATGAAATAAAGGCTATACTTCTATTATATTGAACTGTATGTATATCGATGGTGGTACATGACACGGCGGAGATACACTATACTTATACACTAAATAGGGCAGATGGGAATTTGTCATCTACTACCATCGATATACATTTCATATTTTGAGGGTGAAACCTCTGTGTTACTGTTATTACTCTATGATGACAACCATGCTAAGAAAATTTAAACAAGAACTTGAACAAAAAGGAATTGTATTCAGAATTTGTTACCGGAAAAGCAGCACAGTGTAGAATGAAAAAAGATTTCATTGTCATTTTGTAGAATAGTATCTATGGTAATCTATGATATCTATCTTCCTATGAAAAGTCCAACCTATGCCGAGGCATGGTTGTTACACCATCCAAGCTCGAATTTTAGACAAAATTATTTTGATACAAACAAAAATACAGCACACTTGAATCATGCTTTGGTCATTACTTTGGAACACATTAAGGCACCAGAAACACTAGAAGGACGAAGCCGTCATATGACACACTTTTGCGCGATTTTTGTAATAAAAACGTTTTGAGCATTTTTTTTATTCCTCTCGTGACATTTGCTCTTATGGCTTCGTCTACATGATCCTAAATTTATTTTGAAATATTCCGAAAAGTGACGGAGAAATCGATGAATATACCTAGAACGGCGAGAGCATCATATGACGATTTTGAAAATTTAGCCTTATTTTGAAATTTCAGTTTCTCATATTCAAAATTTATTGCTTGTTTTTATAAAATGTTACATTGAGTATTATTTTGTACGTTTTCCATATTATATTATATATTGTTCTATTTTTTAGAAAAAATGGCTATTTCAAAAAGTTCGCGCTTGTTTGTCTGGAATGTGTTGTTCGCTGTTACAAAAGTTATTAGACGGGTATTTTTGATTATATAAACCACTATCCTTGCATGGATTGTATCCTTATTGTAAAATAGCTCCATCAGGGTAGTCATGACAGTGTAGGAACGAGTCAACTCGCTGTTCATCTGGTACAAGATATGGCTCCATCGAAGGAATTCACTGAATTATATTGCTTGTGTTTGTTATGGTTCTACATCGCTGTCATGGTGAGACTCGTCACCAGAATCATTTAAGAGTAGGTAAATGTCAAGACAACTTTGTATGACTTGATAAGCAGTAAGTATTCTGTTTCCTAATTGTCTGGCCATTTCGAAAGCGAAGTGAAATAATGAAATGAATTTTTTATGAAATAGTTGTCTTATTCAAAAGATGATTGCGTAATATATTGAGAGCCTCTATGATGGACAATATATTGGATAACTGGAAACTGCAGTCGCATTTGTGAAGCCTCGAGAATCCGAATTACTCGGCATCAAGGAATGGGCAACTCTCAACAACCTATGCCTGAACGAAAACAAATCAATG
>JAYJLU010734359.1:0-11617 GCA_036873645.1 Minona dolichovesicula | reverse complement strand
TTATTTTTCGGTCCACAATGCCATTTTTCGGGCATTCGGGCAATTGTAGCCAAATTCGGGCCTCACTAGGACCACTGTATTTATACTTTTCAATTATTGGTGTCTAACACTACCCAAATTGAACTCCAAAGTTATGCAGGTGGAAATTAACATTTTGCTTCAGGCGCCCAATGGGTGACCTAACAAATAAATCAGGTTGCCCACCTATAATTTTAGTCGACCAAATTTAGGTACATACCATATATCTACTGAGTATAATTTAATACAATAGGTACACAATACCTGTGGTGGAGCAGGTTTATAGTACAAAATGCATACCTTAAAACTCTGTTGACAAGCCTATTTGTCAACATGGTTCGACAGTTTTTATTTGCAGTGAATAGTTATGTGGGAGCCCAGCTAGAAGTTTAACAAATTGTTTGATCTAACTAGTAATTCCTCATAATACATTACTATATCAGATACATTTTCAAAGGTTGAAAGGTTGGCAAAATTGATTATAATGATCTATGTCCTACCAAGAGCAGGTAATTGGGCTGGACCATTACCCAACTTGTCTGGTTATTAACTGGGCTCCTACTGATACATTGGGAATAATTTCAAATCAAACCAGTATGTACTAATTTCTAACATATAATAATACATTATATGATAAGAACTTTTTCAGACTAATTCAGCTCTAAGGCTCTGGCTAGAAATTTGTTTGAACAATTATTATTGAGGAGGACAAGTTTACCAGAAAAATCTCTTTTGATCTAGATAGTGAAGTTGTTTCTATCAGAATTAATCTGGACATTATCAATACCTCTATAATTATTTATAAGTATTAACAATCTAACAAAAGTTGACTGACAAGAGATTTAATTTTAAAGAGATTAATTTTTACTTTAATACCAACCTGATGTTTAATTTATCAATGTAAAACTGATCATCAGGCTGACAATTGCAAATCACTATCAATTCTAGGAAGAGGAAAAAAATTCAGAAGAACAACAAACTTCTCTGTGAAATAAAGACTAATTTTATATTTTATATAGTGAAAATATGAAGTTATTTATGAAAATAGAGAAGCACATAAAAAAGAAGCATATGACTATATGAGGGAATTAGATACCTGTAGCAATAATAAAATTGCTAAAATGCTATTAATAATCATAAATTTAAAAGTTGAAACTGATTTCTGAACTAAAGGGTAACAAAATACCAATTGAAAAAAGTGTTTGGAATCTTAATATCATAAACAAATTTTAGTCAGTTTAGATACAGAGCTGAGAGACTTTAATTAAGGCATTATTATGCAGGCATTTGTGAACAATGCAGCATAATTTGGACTTAATATGGTTCTCTACAGGGAGACAATGAAGTTCATTGATTGTCTTTGATATTGAAGATGTGTGATAAATCAGGCACAGAAGGTAAGATATGCACTTAGCAGTGGAACTATACAAAAGAGTATTACAATGATCTGATATGTCCACCCATCCGCCTAGATATGTTAGCATTTCTCAAATCCTGAGGCATCTTCACTGGTTACCTATATCATCTTGCATTAAGTTCAAAATTTGTTGCTTGGTCCACAAATGTATTCATGGATCCTCACATGATTACCTCTCTGAGTTACTTCATATGGCACCTTCCCTTAGCTCAGGTTATACTTTGCAATCACATGATGCCCAGCACTTTTCCAACCAATTATTAAACTATCCTCTTGCAAAGGTTTTTTAGTATTTCAGGTCCTATATTCTGGAATAGTTTATCCTCTGAATGTTGCTCTGAGGATAATTTTATTAAGTTTAAGAAACTTTTGAAATACAAACTCTTTTAATTAATTGTAATATATTTTCCTTTTAGTTTTCTTATACACATTGATTGTATCCTACAGATTTTGTGTCTAAATAAATTTATATTATAAATTTATTATCTTAATGAATAAAAACATTTGCAAGGATAGTTGCTGAATAATTATCAATATGGTACCTACACTGCAAATACAAATGACTAGATATAGTGGAACCACTTACCACAGAGACAAGTTTACTATAATTTAACCAATTATCTAGTCTAGATATGTAAAGCCAGTACCAAAGTGACAATTTATGATGAAATTGTCTTATTAAATAGTCATTTATATTTGCAGTGTAATTTGTAAAAATGTTTAAGAAAATGATATTGCTGGGAATATTTCAGCTTATACTTTTATAGAGATTGTGGCTTTATTTATAGTAAGAAATATATTTTAAAAAAGATCTTAAAGCACACAATTAAATCATAAATATATAGTGATACAAAATAATGAATAAATATTAGTATGGGGATACCAAATATATAATGGTAGAATTCAGGTCAACTCGTACCCAAGTCAACATGGTATCTAATGTCTTTACTTCTCTGGTGTTCTAGGTTGGGTCCCGAGGAATAAAGTTACTAAGATTGATCCTAACCCTTTATTTTAGTTTTTAGTGTACAATTTCACCTAGTGTAAGGTGACTTAGGTGAAAGTTGACTTAGGTACGAGTTGACCTGTTCCCTAATGGTAAATTCCTTAT
The DNA here is from genome assembly GCA_036873645.1 of Minona dolichovesicula. Classification (NCBI taxonomy): domain Eukaryota; kingdom Metazoa; phylum Platyhelminthes; order Proseriata; family Monocelididae; genus Minona; species Minona dolichovesicula. Next base: position 9,071 of record JAYJLU010734359.1, on the reverse strand, counting down.
TTTTATCATCATTAGTATAATATTAACTAAGAAATAAAAAGTTTTCTTATTACAATTAATGAATTATTAATCTATCTAATTGAATTTAAAGCAATAGATTTTCATAGGGAAGTTCAGGTCATTCATTAGAAAAGTTACATATTTAGCACATTTTTAATGAGGGTACTTAATAGACCAACATAGCATAATATAGATTTATTTAGTGATGAATTGGCTGATTATAGCTTGCTTATAGAGATTTTGTGGAGACAAATATCACCAACATGATTCAATAAGATGTACATGAATGAGATATAGCATATAGGTTAGTAAAAACTAACATGAAATTTCGGCTAAATCAAATGTTAAATATCCCCAATACATTAGATACACCTCTGATTTGCTAATTACATACTTGATACTTCATCTTGACAATCTATTGAATAATTATCAGACATATCCATTTTAGGTGTGTTACCCTAATAATACCGAAAGATAAAGCAGTCTTTAATCGAAAACAACGTTGATGCAGAAAAACACAACTTCAATTCGCAAAGTAATACAGAAATACAGAAATCTTATATAAGAAATTATGTGCTTACGCCAGCAAAAAGAAATTACGAAAACAGATGAAGAAGCTAATTGTACAGCATATTTTAATCTATATTTACTGGTATATTCCGAAATGTTGCTAATTCTATTTATTTATATATATATATATTTACTGAAATGCTGCAAGATAAATAACTGCAAGAGATAACAAAGCCACAAAGATTAAAAAGACAAAAAAACACACATTAGCAAAAGCTGTTCTTCCTGTGCAAGACAATATAAAGAGCTCTCAAAGAGACAAACAATAAAAAAGAAACATAGAGAGTAGAAGAAATAATTGAAACACAGAAAGAAGCAATGAGGAGGGAATAAAAAAATATACACGAATATAGGGGTTAATATAAAAAGGAAAAAGCAATTATATACAAGACAGAATTAGAGTTTCATGACTTTTTCAGAGAATACTCTGACATTTTGGATCTTCTAATTTGTCCAGAGGCAGGTTTTATTCCATATAGCCTTCTCTTTGCTTCTGCCCCAGTATGCTAGTCTTTTTTCTCCAGTAAGTATTGACCAGCTATAACTATTTGGAGGTTATTATTTTTTAAAGTATAATTGATTGAAATAGGGAGAAGCAATTAAGAAAAGACTTTTGAACGAGCTAAATTTTATATATTTGAAACTTATATATATATATTATCTCACGTCTACTACGTCATACTGAACATTTTTCAATTCAAGAATGACCGATTCCAACTCGGTTTTCGCAAAAAGTCCTCTAAGCTATGATTACTTTTCAGGTCTTATTAAATTACGTTTGACAAAATTAGTCAATTCTCTGCAGACTCTGTGATCTTTAATTTATTCTAGAGACCGCTTACTTTTGTAGATACCTTAAGTGGTATACCTACCTAAAGACCTAGGTCGCAAAGCATTCGTATTGGAAACGTACTCAGTAATATGGAAATCATCACCTCCAAAAGATGTTTCACAAGTATTCTATTATAGGGCCCTGTCTATATGCTCGATCCCTGCAGTGCAGTGTCAATCATTGTGAAGGAATACAGTAGGACCTCTCGGTTATACGACTTTTCTTTTTGCCATATCAAATGGGTCGCATAAGCGAGAAAGTCGCAGAAAGTGAGAAAGTCTTCAGAAATACAAATAAATTATCGTAAAGAGATCAACTATTAATTGACAAATAAACACATCAAACCCATGGGTTATACTTTTATAATTAGTAGGGGAAACATGGGTCCCTTGACCCCCTGAAGTTTTGCATTGTTTCCTTTATAAATAGGTACCGCTATTTAATGATAGAAATATGTACAAAATGATATGTTATCGCTATTTTATAAATTATTTCTGATGATGTATTCATTTTCATTTTATATCCAAAAATATGAAATATTAGCATTAGCTATTATACGCATTTATAATTTTAAGTTATATCATAATTGTATCTCATAAAATGAACAATTTGTTTTACACTATATAATAATAATAATAATAATAATGTTTATTTAAACAATTGACAGAACGCAAATGAGTATAATAAGTTATAATTACAGAGATAATATGTAGAGCATAGAAATTGGATGATTAAGGTTAATGAAAAAAAATAAAAAAGAGAGGATAATTAATATAAAAGTTAATTTAGTATATATTTTAGTAAAATTTAATTTACTATATGTAAAAAACAGAATCATTTTTTTATAAAAGCATGCTAGAAATTATGTCGATTTAAAAATGTTAATTAATTATGGGTGCTTTGACCCTTTTAAAAACGGGTGCTTTTTTTTTGATCATATATTCAATTATATGATTGAATATCATAAAAATCTACTTTATGTACAGTTATCCATGAATTCCTATATCTAGAGATTCATGAGTTATCTAAGGTGGTCGCATAAATGAACTTACAGTTCTATGGAAATTTCCAGAGAATTGGAGGTTCATTGATAATACGCGAATTCTCGTTTGTATTTCAGTTCTTTATTTCCATATAATATGGATGGTCTAATAATGGTCAATTTAGTAACGAACAAATGAAGGAAGCTGCGGGAAGAGTTATTAATGGGAAATGATTATAGAAGTGTAGCGAGAATAATGGGCTTAGATCGAAATACAAAGACGAGAAAATGGCGCAAATCTAAATATGTACATCCATCATTTAAGTCATATGGTACGATTTTTACTGAACAAGAGGAAGGCTATATTAGGTGAATATTTGAGCAAATGTGCTTCAATGTAACATGAGATTGAATCATTTACAGACTAAAGAACTCACATTTGAGTATGCTATTAAACGTCTCGGAAAAGCACTATCTGAAAATCAGAAAGAAAAGAAAATGCTTGCGGTGATGAGTGGCTTGTAAACTTTTTGAAAAGACAAAATAATTTATCTTTAAGACAATCCGAAGGTACATCATTACAAAGAGCCAACGCTAAATAGAAATAATGTACCTTAATAATATACCTTAAACTTGGTATTATACTTATTGAAACTATAGACAAACATAACATATTTAAGACGGGTTTATCGCTATCTTTAAATGGGTGCCTTGACCACTATCATAAATATTTAAAAATCTATTTGATATTAATCAAGCATTCAAATAGCCGCAATGTTATAAAAATATTGAAATATAGGCATAATGACATCTATTTAGGCAATGGAGCATTATATATTTTTTCAATTTTATTGATTTAACAGGCGTACAAAATTTAGGGGTCAAGGGACCTATATTTCCCCTATGATTCATTGTTTCCTCTACAGCAGTGCTTATGTCTGCCTGAGGTGAATAGCAACTGTACTTATAGCGCAACCCAACATCTTATTAAAGTACTTATTGCGACTGTTGGCCGCAACCCAACATCGCAAATTAGAAAATGTATTCATTTGTTCTTAATCAGAGAAATTGCGCTAACTATTATCCACCTCCCGCTAAGCATACTGAGAATGGAGCTGAGAATTTAAACTCAATGGATCTGTGACTGGAAGATATAATGCGCTTATAAATATCATCCACCTCCCGCATTATAAGCATATTGAGCATTGACTCTCAGATGGAGCTGTGACTGGAAGATAATGCGCTAAATATCTTCTACCTCCATTATAACTTGTTGAGCATTGACTATAAGGTCATTAAATGGTGTTTTGATTGGAAGATGTTAAATGCGCAAAGTATTATCCACCTTTTTTATATAAAAAATGTCTCAAATCAACCACAAGAGAGATAAAATATACAAATAATGCCATGTATTATAGTTGCCAAATTATCAGCATGTATTAATATAGTTATATATTTAAACATGATATGAAATTTCAGAAATTAGTTAAGAATTATTATAGAATATTTGTAAGAAATTAAGAAATATTTATCTGATTATGAATACAAATATTTGATAAAGAAATTGTGGGGAATCTTAGAACAATTTATTAGGTAATATTTAATATGAAGTAAAGAAACAGAAAGCATTTTGGAGCACAAATTATCCATCAGGTATGAAATATCTGAGTCAAATTATTTAAATCATTGCCATATTATAGATTCACATAAACATATTATTTACTGTCATAAATTAAAATAGATAATACAATTTGGGTTAAAAACAATTTTAAAAACTGCCAAAAGTTTGTTTTCCTAAAAGATTAGACTAAATTTTAAAAAGTGTTATCTTTAAAACTAATACATAAAAATACATATCAATGGTGTTTATTAAAACATCTAAGATATCTTTTCCAGCTACAATAAAATCCGAAATATAGTCTTATCAAATAGACACAGCCATAGATTTGGATTTTTTTAAAAGTCGATGAAAAATTGCGTCTTGTTTCTATAACGGTGTATTTAATATATTACTGGAACAGTTTATATAATTTTATCATTAAAGTTTGCAAATTAATGTGTAAATGTGTAAATATATAATTAAACACAGACCTATGTGAAAGATTGTGATATGTTAAAATTGAATGTTTGTTAAGTTTTTGTTTCAATGTGATTATATACTGAAATAGTGAAGGAAACACGCGAGGTAAATTTGTAATCAAGTATTGGATTTGAAGGCATCCTAAGCTGAAAGAAGTGAGACAGAAATTAAGTATTGTGTGATAGGATAGGTAGTCTAGTCCACTTTATGTAATTCAACTGTTGTCAATGTTTCTTGATTTAAGAGGGATCAATTATCGAGAAGGCACACACTCGCGACATCGAAGGAGGCGGAAGAAACTTCTACGATAATCTTTAAAAGTGATGAAATAGAACAAGCCACTGATTGCATAGTTTAGAAGGCTGATTGCTTCAAGAAACATCCTGATCAACTGATGGATAGTGAATCTTCTTTCGATCTTATTTAAAATAGCTTCATAGAGTATAAATATATAGAAAGGACCGACGAATATCATAACCACCAATGATGAGGCAATCAATACTTTTGTTGTCTTAATTGATTTTCGTAAAATTGGACTTGGATTTTGAAAAGTGTGTTGTTGTTTTGATAGTTTGATTGTCATCCAAATTGAGGTTCCACAAAGAACTGCGCTGCCCAGCAAGTGGATAATAATGTCCACAACCTGTGTCACACGTCTAACTGACTTCACTGTTGACTAAAATGATAAATAAAATTTAAATATATATTTCCCTCGATATCTAAAATGAAACAAAATCTAGTTTTTGCGTTTAAAAGTAAAATGTCACAACATTTAACATTAATCAAATTATTAAATGGCAGAAAAAAATACTAGCATTTGCAACGTGTGAAACAAAATTTTTGTTCAGTGGTTCGTGCACAACAATTCGATAAGGATAGTGTTTCTAAATAAGGAGATTGTGAGAGATTTGACATCCTAAAGTTCAACATGCATCCCCAGAACCCAATCATTTGATATCCCCAATAATAGCATAACAATGTTATCGAATTACTGAGAATAAATATTTTCTAAATCATGTAAATAAAGCATTTATAAAATAATTATGCGATATCAATTTGTTACCCAATTTGCATTTCACATTTTCTAATATTTAATTGAAAGTTATTTAGTCTTATGCTCTATTATTCTTTCATTTAGATCTTCCATTGAGTATAGTAAAGGTGAAACTAAGGAATAATTCCTGAATTATCATGCAAATCTTCTATTTTTACATAAAGCACGTAATGCAAATAAGAAAATAGAACATTTATGGTAGAACTTACGAAACTAATACCAGTATATTTTCGCGATAAGCAATCAAAAGGTATTGTAGAAATTACAATGGCAGCTGAATAGGTGATAACAAGAGACACCATACCTATTTTTATAGTCGTGGAACAGATGCTCTTTACTTTCATCGGAAATATAACACTGACGAATCTAGTAAATAGAAATACAAAATTTGAGGAAAACTTTTAAATAAAAATTATTCAATGTGAGTGACTACGATAAAAGTATTATTTTAATACTCTATTACCATAAAATTATTAGAAAATGTTTAAATACCAATATTAACATTGCTTGAATAATGAATATACATATAACAATATGTCCTACCTTTGCAGAGCAATTGGGACCAAGAGAAGTAGAGATAATCGCTTTAATGTGCTCACAAAATACTGGTAAATTGGGCAAGAAAACTCGATCAAGTGGAGTATCCTATAATATTCTTCGTAAAAGAATACTCCCCAAAGAAAATTGCTTAATACATCTGTTAATATAAACAGGAGATCTATAATTGCAGCCGCTATGAACAAACCTTTGAAGAAGACTTTATAAATCTTACTGGTGTAAAAATAATAAATTGAAAAAGAATTAAATATCAGCCCGATAAACAAACAAATTGGAGGAATAATTTGCCTACTGAAGGCAAAAATATAATCATAAAGAACACGAAAAAGATTATGATTCATTTTGAAGCTCAAATTTTAATTAGTAAGAAAGGGTTAGAACTATACTTGGTTTGGTAACAATTATAAAATTGTTCATCTTATTTTGTTATTTATAAAGAGATACATTTGTGACCAATAAAGATGCATTCATAAATCTACCTATCACAATAAATTAAAATACATCTGAACCTAATAATATGTTGGTATACATATATATATAGATTTCATGTCAATAGATTTTCTGAATTTAATGACTCAAAACATATTTAGATATCAACTATTTTCCATTTTTTAATGTTATGGCATTATATAAATCACTGGCATTATATAAATCAAATGAAATCCACGGAATACAATTGGATGAAAGAATTGAGGCCAATAATTATACTTCTCATCAATCTAAAACATTCAATAGACAGCCCTTCTGTAAAAAGTAAAGGAATAAAAGACTTGATTAAATGGTAATTGATTATATAAGTTGATTATATAAACGAATCCACTGTGGTATAAATGAGTTATGTAGACATAACGGGACCTGCCGTTAGCACTAAGTCACCGAATTAACGACAGACTTCCTCAAATCTAACGCCAAATGTCACATGTGTGCCGTTAGATTTTTAATGTAATTTAACGTTAGGATTTTTCAGAAGGTAGGATCAGCAAGAATATTGAGGAAGGTGATAGACCTGAAGTATGAATACCCATCAGACACTGGCATCGGAAAGATGCCCGTCTGAGTGGAAGACTGAACAGAGGAAATAGTCGAGAAGAAATTTTTTTATATAGGAATAAATCAGGATTATTGACTAGCACTGCAGTTTCTTAGAAAAATGCATAATTCAAATAAATTGTGCTTAAATCATCGTTGAAAACATTTATAATTTTATAATTTTACGCAATAAATGCGGTTATTGGAGGAGATAGTGCTGGCCGAATGGTTAGAACGCTTGGCCACCAATCCAGGGTGGAGAGTACTCTCGGGAATGAAATGTTGAATAGCGCTCAATAGAGACTATACTTTATAAAATAGCATAATCTCTATGCATCACTATGCAGTATAAGAAAGCTTATATGGAAAGTAACAAATTAGTTAATATCTTTGATCCATTGATCTCTAGGACAGGGCATTTAACACCTGCGCTACTTTCACAGGGCACTCAGTAGCTTTACAATTAATTGGAAACGTTTTCCCCTCTGATGGGACTCGAACCCGCTACCTCTTGATTGAGAGGCAGGTATGGAAATATGGAAATCATCATCTCCAAAAGATGTTCCACAAGGTAGTCTATTAGGGCCCTTTTCTGCATTTATGCTCCAATCCATCCCTGCAATGCTGTGTCAATCACCGTCAAGGAATCTACTGTAGGTAATCTATGTATATGCAGACGATACGGCTCTTGTAATTTCTCATGAAGCCTTATATATAGTCACGCTATGTCGTCATATCTGAATACAACAATGTTCTAGCTATTCTGGTCAAAAACCAATGCCACTTACCTATCAAATGTGGAACTAAATGACTAAATTTGAAAATGAAGGTGAATTGATGCAACTCTAAACATTATATATTAATAGTCATTTAGAATATTAATTTCCATCTTGACTTTAAATTTATCTCTATTTTTGCAATCCATAGTGTTTTGGTTCAGTTCATTCCAGACAATTGATGCTTGCTCAACAATTTTATTTTGATTTATAAGAATTTTGAGAGAAAAATAAATTGATATCTATTTCTCAAGTTTCTGTTGTGTATGTCGCTGTTTAAAATTAGATCACAGTATATGTCCAGTTTAAGGTGTCTTTATTGATAAACAACCTATGACCTATTAGTGCATGTCTCACCATTCGTATTTCTGAAGAAAATGGTATCGACTTTCTCGCTTATGCGACCCATTTGATATGGCAAGAGAAAAGTCGTATAACCGAGGTCCTACTGTACCTATACTATGCTCTTAACCCATGACAGGTTGGTAAAATATCACAAAATTCATTTGATAAGGATTGAACTCTAACTCACCTGATGTTATCTGAGTGAGCCACAGCTCATTTTCTCTTCTCAACACTTTTCTCTATCTAATTAAAGATGAGAACTAGCACTCGATGATTACTTATAGTAGCACTTTAATGACAACCTATATTAATTTTCAAATACTATCAATTAAATATTTTATAAAAATAAAATGAATATTTGACTAAAAATGTTATGGTAATTAATTGTAAATATATTAATTATACCTATTACAACGAAAACGAAAACTTCAAATAATTAATATTTTATATGTAAATATTTGACGCTTTGTATCGCCTAATGACTTGCAGGTTAAGTGAACATATTTATTTCGCGAGTTATATTTGTGTATTGTACCTATGTTTAAATTGTTTGTGTGTAAATGCTAATTATTATTGTGTTTCCCACGTGGTCCCTCGAACTTGACATAAAGATAAGACCCAACGACTTAAGCAGCAATTCTAACAATGAGCCACCTTGGAAAAGAAGAATAAGTACGAACATAAAGAAGACGAAATCACAATTGACCAAATACATTTCATACAAAGAAAGAAAGATGAAGTGTGCCGTAAGAAGTCAACTGTTGCCCAGGCAGTATGCGCTTTAGCTCCATCTTGCTGCCATGTCCAAGGTCTCCGTCGCATTACTCGTCGGATGTCTTCAAACA